>MU167238.1:127868-141168 GCA_015951145.1 Cronartium quercuum f. sp. fusiforme G11 | reverse complement strand
ATTGGTGGGGGTAGGGGAGTGCTCTGGGCTACCAGAGAGGAGTAATTGGCTCCTGTGATAGTTGAGGCCATGATAATGGATCACTGTATTTCATCCAAGGGTATTCTTTATTTTTCTGAACTTGCCACTCTACTACTGGAAAAGGGAAACCTTGAACAGGAAGGTTAAATAATCACCATAAAATCAGGAATTCATGCTATCCTCATACATGGGGCAAGCATAAGTCAAAATTTTATCTTTCAAAGTACCAGGAAATGCTACGGTGTCATCACAAGTTCACTGCAAAGGTTTTTGTAGTCCCCCCCCCCCCCCAAAAAAAAAAAATCAATTCAATTGAGCAGGCTACTCCAGCAAAGGTTCTATCAGTTCCTTATCTAGGCAAAGCTTTGAAGTCTAACATACTTGGATCCTGTCCTTTCACACCCTTTGAAATATCTATTTGAAGGTGTCCATAATTGGTTTGACCTGTTGTTTTTTACTTGAAGGATAAAAATGCTGATTGACAATGGCTATGTCGGATACATGAGTTAGAAAGGGACCTTAAAAAAGCCATTCAAGTGCACTGTTACTCATCAGTGGAATTGGACTTGGTGTCCTTCACCTGTACGTTTCTGCAACGTTGCCACGCTGAACGGTGTCATGTTGGAATTTGTAATCTGATTCCCCACCCAAGTCTCTTCATGGCACGGTACCTATCCCAATGGTCAATTAACAGCCACGTCCCTCTCTCCTATCTCTCTACTTTATACGACACTTTCTTGACCTTGCCTACGGTACCTCTCTTGTGCCTCAGCTAGAGCCGCCATGTCTCCTTCTTCGTCTGCTTCACCCGTCTCACCAGACAGCGGAAAGCATTCAGTACTGGATGACGGACTAGGCATCAATACCGTCATAACCTTCCTCGGGGAGAAAACTCGACAGTCGGTTCCCCTTCCGTCTGTGTCGCTTCGTTTTCGATCTTTTACTGATCGAATTCTATCTTCTACCGCGTTATTTTGGTAGGGCAGACATGCATGTCATAGCGCCCCTACGGACCATCTTCAAGGATGCCTTCAAAAATTATCCAACAGCGACTGTAAGTTCATGACCGAAATTTCAACTGACCTCATTTCATCCATAAGACACCAAGACCTGATGATGATGTTTTGTGTCCACGTAGTCTTATTTCATGATCTTTTGCGGTCTTAGCCTGCTGCCCATCCTGTGTTTCATCGGATTTAGCCTCTTTGCAACCTCGGCTCTCCTAGCCGTGAGCCTGATATTTGTGTTGACATGGGGTGGAATGATCTTAGGCTCTGCCCGTTGAGTCATTAATTCACCTGTTTCCCCCTCCCCCGTTCTAACCATTCTCGCGCGATGAGCATTTGCGGTAAAGCTAATTTCAATCACGCGCCTGCGCCTCGCGCTTTTCCTCTTTCTCCTTCTCTCGACCAGTCTTCACACTTCTCATGTCGCTGGCCTTCCTCGCATTCGCCACGTTTTGGATAGTCTTAGTTCTCTTTTCGACTATCTTCGTTCTCCGATTAATTTACAATATTCAGACCGTCTTCGTTCGAAAACTCAGGGTATGGCGTCACTCCTGACTTATACCACCCTCATTTAATCACTTTCTATCTTCACTGAATCTCCTCATTACGCGGCTGTCTTTTGGTACAATTTATAGGACAGTCAAGTGGTACGGGACATGAGTCAGCATCTTCACGAAAAGCGGCTTCAAAAACAACAAGAAGAACGTGAAGCCAATGCTCATCGCGACTCTATGTCACCACTCGATTAAAGTCCAGTGTCACATTACACTTTCTAGATTACCGTCGGCACCCTAGCCCCCAACTACTTGGGTCAATTCTTCACTGGCCGACTCCTAAAGCTTTTTGGGTTGAAACGAGCGGAGGAGCGCACATGTTATATTATATTGTCTGATCTCAGGTATCTCAAAAGTCTCGTATTTTCCCTCCCTGCCTCATACCTCATGCCTCCTAGCCGTGAATAAACATTTTCAGCCTCTGTACATACCTCTTCCTTAAAAGGCTGTGGATTACTTTGGTCGTTGTTATCTTGTAATTACCATGTATTGATTGGTTTGTAGTCAGTTGTGTCAATTGCCACTGAATCGTCTTACCATTTTCATTGAACCTCTCAAAAAGCAGTATGACTTGCGTTGCGTTAAGTAGCGTGGATATTCTCTACAATGCTCGGGGCATCTCAAGCTCGCAGACTGCAGTTAAAGTGTTTGATCTAGCCAGCATAGAGCTGAGACTCAAGGCTTATCTTGGAATTTCTTCTCTAACTGACGAGCGTCTTTGGGGAAACAACAGATTGGACCTATACAGTCTAAACAATCATAGGGTACGTGAACCCATAAAGAAAGAGAGCTTATACAGTGAAATGATATGATACAATATTTCCTCCTTGCAAAGTAACAAAATTCAAGACTAGTAATACGACAAATAAATAATGCTTTCAGAATTAGACGCTGAAATATAATTACGAAAAACGAAATTTAGTTATTACAAGCTAAATTATCAAAGTTATCGGTAAACTCTTGAGAACAACACACATGTCCTTCCCCTACTTTATCAGTTGGGTTTAAGGAAGAGAAATCCGAGGCACCAAAAAAAAAAATTACCTCTTCCGACGGACGGGAGAATGAGTAATTGCACTACATTTTTCATAGATAGCATCTGAAGCTAGTCTAATCGTATCGGTGTTATCCTAACAAATTTTTTTCAATTGTTTTTTTTTTTTTTTAAAAAAAAAAAAAGGGTCAGATGAGAACTTGACTTTAAGTGAAATGAGCACAAATTGATATATTGAGGTGATGAGACTTACTTGACAATTTGTCTCAGCACATTTAGCCCATGTACATACAGCAGCATGATCTTTACATACGCAATCCAAATTTCCGGGTGAACATGAAGAACCATGTAATTGTTTATTATCATTAAAACATGTATCCATACAACTTTTTGATTTAAAACGTTCAGTAGATGATGGATTTTGATGTTCAGTAATATAATCAGTCGATGGTAAACGTGATCGAGAGGCCAAGATGGCACCGCACTTTGAGTATACTTCATCCGTCGCATCTTTTGCTTTTCCTCCCTATAAAAAAAAAAAAAAAAAAAAAAAAAAAGATCATCATTAGTCATGGAAAAAAATAAAAAATAATAAATCTGAACCGAAAAAAAAAAAAAAAAAGGCATTCTAATTTGAATTTCTTACCTGACAGTTATCATTTGCGCAAGATACATAGGCACATACCCACTTATGCGACCTACAAAGACAAGATAAGTCGTCGGGAGAACACGTTGGGGCGAGATGTTTTAATTCTTCGGCCGTTGTTTTAGCCTTGAGGCAAGTTCCTCCGCAAGCGGTTAGTTTTTGGTGTCCAGCACTGCTATCACCGTGGCCAAAGTCTTGTCCTCCTAGGTCGCTAGATGAGCTTTTACTGGACTTTTGAGACTTGCAGGTCTTTTTTTGGGACTTAGATCCTGCCGTACCTGAGACGACCGAAGGTCCCGGAAGACTATGTTTATCGCGATTTCCTGCCTCGTAGGCTTCGGGAAAGTGCACCGAATCAAATTGACTGAGAGCGCTAATCGAAGTTTGGGATGTAGTGACAAAGATTTGACCACAGTAAACGTAATATTGGTCTTGTTTACCTTCCGTATCACTCGATTGGTCAAAAGTGATCCTGTGGAAGAATTCTCAATCTCATGTAAGCTTTCCAGTTCTTTTTTTTTTTTTTTTTTTTTAGGAACGCAGCCTAGAATGGAAAAGAAGTACTCACAGTTCCAATCTCATAATAAAACTACCAGGAGGGATAAAATCTGGGATCGGAATTTCCCATTTATTACCGTCAACGTTTGGATCGAAATTTGGACGTAGTTTATCTGAAATCGCATTGATCTCAGCCTGAATTTTGAAGTATTTGGCTTTGGAAGCATCAAAATCGACACAGGCATTTGATTTTGGACCACAGTACCCGAGGTAAGTTTGTATGTGACCATTGGGATGGGGGAATCTGACGAACACAAAAAAAAAAAAAAAAAAAAAAAAAAAAGTGGTCAAATTAAACACGTGATCTCAATCTACGAAACTGAAGAAAAAAGTTTTACCCTTTTCCAGATTCACCAGCAAGAACAAGTTCAATCTTTCCCCCAGCTTTGACTGAAAGTGTCTTCTTGGCGCTTTGATCAGCAGTATGAAAGAATGGTCCTCCAGGTGGAGCAATCGTGCCTTTAGGAGTATCTGTGGCACCACAGGTGATTGCTTCAGAATCGATAAATTTACTTCCGATCCATCCCGTATTCTTCGAAACTCCCCTGAAAGCCGTATCGCTCAAAGATTGCTTTTGCGCAAATTCAAGTTGTCCGCCGTCGGCTGACCATTGCTTGATGTATGCGTGGGCTGAAACAAGTTGGAAAAGATTGAGTGAACACACGGTCCATAGAAGAGAAATGAGTAAAGAGGATGTCATTGGTGTCATAGTGCTTTTAGGTGAAAGGTTTGTATAGAGGTTTGATAGATGAATTTTTGGTATGTAGGAGTGTTTGTGAGTGAGTGAGTGCGTTGGGATTGAGGTGGTGATAGGTGGTCTTATTCTTTTGTGGCTTTCAAAATAAAGGGGAATATGAATCGTCGTCCTGCGTAAAACATTTCGCGATGCAGGTTGCTTATATACCAGAACTTGAGATAAGCACGCTCAGCTGGTATCTTTGAAAAGTCAAAGATCTGAGGGGATTCGAGAGCAACTCTTGATTGACTTGGCTTTTACCGCCTTTTGTCATGTGCTGAGTGACTTGTTCTTCGGTTCTTCCTAAGCTCACAAAGGGGAATCGCATTTAAGAGCTGCGCGATCGGTGAACGCGCACATCCAAATCTTCACCGCTGCAAAGCTCATCGGGCACTTCTCTGCTATGAAACCAATCTTTTTGTGCATTGAGGTCGAAGGAAAACCTGAGGCTGTAGGCATTAAAAGGAATGGACGGAAGATACTAGTTTAATGGCCTACAGCATGACTACGATGAGTTAAGGGTTCTTACTGATTGCTAAGAATAGATATTAGCAGTCGCATTTGTTTTGGTGAATGGAGTTCTATGGGGGAGCAGAACTGAGTCCATTTGTTAACGAAAACCATCTCAAAACGCGTTTGCTTGAAGCGAAAAGCGCCTTTCTCGACAGGCCTTTTGTACATGTAAAAGAAGAGAGACCATGATGTGGTTTTTCTACGAAAGAAATCTCTTGGAGGGGGCATATCAGAGAGAGCCTTTGATATTTATCGGAATAATGTACCTTTTGACCTTGATGCGCTCCGGTGAGCGGTGTCGTCAAACAGCGTTCCAGACTGCATCAGATGTTGAATGCTCAGCTGTGTTCACTCTGGAAAACATGATATGGTTGAAGCATGGCTTGGTCGGAGCTAGAGACGTCTCACATGACTCACCAGAGAGGGAGATACGATCGATAGCTGAAGAAGCATGTCCAAAAGACTTGCCGATTGACAGGATTGGTTCACGACTGGGAGTCAGCTTCGAGCACAACACGGTTACGGGCTCGAATCAAGCATCAACATAAACGTGGGAAAGTTTTGAGATACCCACTGGCTCTCTCTTTCAAAGGTCCATAAAAGGTGTTTGCTCATCCAATAGAACGGGTGGCAAAGCCCGAGCTTTGCTAGCCTTGGTTTAATTTCAGCATGGACTCGACAACACCACCTTGATGAGCGTGACAAGCCAAAGTTGTGGTCCTGGAGGCGGGTACGTCGCCCAATGCGTATATCGAGTCAAGCCGGCCCACTCATAACCCAGGTTCATGGACCAACGGATGGACCATCTTGAATACTGATTCCAACTTCCCGATACTATCCCGGTTCTTCAGGTTTGGTGTTGAACTCGAAACCACGGTCTGGGTTCAGTAAATAGCACGGTCAACAGCTCAATTCCTCTTCGCAAGGCCATGACGATGCGAGTCTGAATGCTGGAGTGGTGACCGTGAAGAAGTTCAACTGATCAGATTTGAATAAGGGCTATGATTTAGCGCGATGGACACGACAAGCAGACCTGGCTTAATTTGTCAACGGCTTGATTGTGATTCGGTCGGGATGGATAGATCGAAAAGGTTAGAAGGTCCTTGAACTTGAGCCGAAGAGTTGGTCCCATGGACATATATGCGCAGCGAGAGGAGAAGGAGAGGTGGCTGAAGGTTGACTGTGGTGTTGTTAAAAAGCACTTCACGCTCACGCTCACCCATTCACAACCTCAACCTCACCTTGACTCAACTGCTTAAACTGACGCCATCCCTCACTCATTATCACTCTAGTCTTATCCTCTTCATACTCAACACATCCCATCACCCTCAGCTCCACTCATCCAGATCTTTCACAATGGCTGGTCTCGGGCTTCACTTCGAAGGGGACTTCCTACACCACTCCCAACGAGCAAATCAGTCTTCTGGAATGAGTCGCACAAAGTCCATGCCAGCTTTTCACCCTCAGAACCAACATTCAGATCCAGCCCCGGACTCGAGATACATCAATCCCTCTGCTCACGATAACAATCGTGTCACACGCTCCGAGAAAGGCGATCAAGTCCAGTACGCGGGCTACAGCTCAGCTGCTTATATCCCAATGGGTCACAATCGCCAGAACTCGGTGCCAATGAACCCTATACCGATGAACGAAACTCAGTCGTCTGTCACTCCCCAGATCACTTTTTATTGGGATCTTGTAGAAAATGCGGCTCACTCTACTGCATCGAACGCTTACGTATCGTCTGATCACCCGCCGAGGTCTCAGCACGAATGGTCCGCTGATCGTCACAATGGCGTCGAACCTAGTAGTCTCCATATGAGGCGATGGCAAACAACCCAGGAAAGGGTTCAAGAAAAGCAGCAAGCCGATCACAAGCAGTCTTTGCGTCCAGCGCTTAGTATGAATGGTTTATACGAAGGCTACCTCGGCGCTGGAATGATAGCGGCAGCGATGCGACCCCCGAAAGGCCCACCCAGCCTTGATCTCCTTCGAGCCATCGCTCTTCATTCTAACTCGCCCAGGGCAAACAGCTCCGACTCGAACGAGCCTTTCACACCTCCATCAAGCACTTTTCAGACCGGAACTCCCAATAGCCCATCACGCTTGCCCGCATTCCTCAAAAATCGACAATGTCCATCGTCCCGAGATGGACTTTCGCCCGTAACCCCTGCATCCAGTACTTTTCAGAGAGGAACACCTAACAGCCCATCACGCCTCCCACCATTTCTACAGAACCGACAAAATTCAGCTGTTAAAGACACGCTAACGCCTGTCAGCGCCTCCCCTCATCCATTCGCATCCGCACCCAATTCACCACTCAATCCTCGAAGAACAGATATCCCAGCTCGATCTGAAAATATTCCCGGTTTTAACTTACAGATGCCCCCTTCAGATCGTCAAATGCTAAAAGAAGCAAAAGCTGCAGCTCAAGCGGCGCAACAACCCTCTGGCCACCGGACCATGCGGAGCATGAATGACCTTGCGAGTCTCTATGATTATGACCAATGTCACCATCACTATAAGCTATATATGCGTCTGAACTCTTTGCAGCAGTTTCCGTCCCGCAAGCATGATGATGCCCCGATAGGGATGTCAGAGCCTCCAATCCTGCCTGAGTCTCAAAAAAAATCACATTCGCGTAGCTGGACCGTCGAAAACCTCTTCGACTGCCCAGACCTCACTTCCACACCACAGCCGGCCCGTCCTACGAACTCGTCGCATGGAAATACAGAGATTCGAGACCCTCACGAAGCTTCTCAAGGCGCGGGTAAGATTCCTTCGGCTCAATCTTCATCTGGTCTCTGTGGTGCCAACGTCAAAGTTTCTCAGCGTCTCAGTCGTTCAAGACGCGACTCGGAGCCTCGTGAGATGCAGAGGAGCAAAAGTGAAGGAAGTGGACTTAACCTGAGTTGTTCACTTGCTCGAAGAGGCACACTGATGACCGTAGGAGGTGATTCCGTCAAACGCTCTCGAGATCTCTCGCGACTTCTGGCACCTTCTGAAGCAAATTCAAACGAGTTTGATGATGTCAATGATGAACCAAGGTCTACACGAGGGTCTCGTCCATCTACTGCCTGCTCCAATTATCCTTATGAACAAGAAAGCGCGCCACGCAAAGCTATCAAAGAAGTGGACAATAGCGTTGTTTCGTTGGAGGGGTCCAAGCCTGCAAGAAAGGCTAGGGTCGAGCTGGAGCTGTTGTTGGATAGTAGCTTGATCGTCGAAGGCGGAAACCTGACCGGTCGAATTGAGGTGAAGGTGCCGCACCATAATGATACTTCTAACAGAAAGACCAGCAAAGAAGTGTGGCTGGGTGAACCGAAGATTAGAATCATTGGGTTCGAGGGTGAGGCTCTCCGTGCACCTCTCTGATTCACTTCATGAAACTGACATCTCCAGTTACTTTTTTCTTAGAACTTTCCACGAGCGACGCCAGACACGTGTTTTATCACTATCCGGTAACAATCCCGATGCAGAAAAAGAATGAGTCCAAAAAATCTAAATCAGCGGTAAACTTGCTAGCGATAAAAGATGATCCTGTTGATGACGAAGGTTTTCGTCAAGGCCGAAGTGGTGTTCATGTCTTTCCATTTCGGATTCGTTTACCGGTGGGGAAAGGCGCCAAAGGGACTTGGAAGGGAAAGCAAGGAAATGTTCGCTACATTGTCATTGGGTTTGTCAGGTTTCATCTTCCGAAGAAAAATTTGGAATGCAAGATGTTGACCTTGAACTGTTTTTTCTTTTTCTTTTCTTTTCCTTTTTTTTGATTCAGTTCGATCAAACTTAAATCAAGTTGTGGAGGGGACCGCTCGATCGCTCATTTTTATCGACACGTCGAATTTTACCCTTACTTTGACCCAATCAAGACTCTGGCACCTTCCCCTCATGGCCTCAAAGTCACTACCTCTAAAGGGCTCTTCATGGCTGGACAAGGAAAAGTACATCTGACCGCAAAATTGCATCGGTCGATATGGGTAGCTGGTCAGCGATGTTATGTGGATGTTCATGTTGGTAACGATGGATCGAAAAAGGTACGTTATTTCGTCAGCTCTTGTCTCATTCATCATGCTCACAAGACTGTTTTATGCTTTTCCTTAGATTAAATCCCTCACATTAGCTTTAATCCGGACCACGACCGTCTTTAGAACCAAGCCACACCCTTCTGACTCGGATGGAGATTGTCAACGGGATGATGATCTTACGAAGCATCCAGATTTCTGCTCTACCCAAACCACCAAGAAGAAGATTGCCGAAAGTGTGTTGACCATGGGTAAAAAGGGCCAACAAGGGCTCGTCACGGCTAAAGGTCTTTGGATGGGGGTTGATAAGGGGGAGGACGTTGCGTTTTCACATTTCTTGTTGATTCCCGTAAGCAGCTCTCAAATATTCCCTTCAGTATACGTGCTGATTTCTTTTTGTCCGTTTTTTTCATTGGCCTTCAGTCTGAAGCTTTAACGATCACGAGAGGACGTCGCCTGGAAGTTACTTACACCATCAAAGTATCGGTTGGCGGATCTCTTTCGTCGGATGTCTCGGTCGACATTCCTATCAAAGTTATTAACTTTGTGTCGATCGATCCACCACCGGGTCATGTTACACATTTGGCAGAAGATAACAGTCCGGCAAAGTCGCACTCTCTTGTTCTCACCCATAGCTCTTCAATGCAGGATATTTCATCTCACCATCGCAAGAAAGAAACTGTGTTTAGAAGCGGTCGAGGACAAGCTCATTTAGATCATTTGGATCCTCATACTCATGACGCTTCAGATCTAGAAGAACTTCAACTCTTCATGGGCTCATCCAGATTCCCGGAAGACTGCTTTCCTGAAACATTTGATCAAATATTGCAAGGACCTAGGAAGCTTCATCAACGTCATAAGTCTGAGGGAGTTTTAAAAGATCCGACCCTAAGATCACACAAAACTCAACCTCATCAAACTTCAGACTCCATCAAAATCATTGATGAATTCCCCCTCCCTCCGCCATCACGTATAGCCTTTGAAGACTCACGTATTGAGAAACGAACGGGGAAGGATCGACCAATTTATCGATCTGGTTATCAGAGAGCTTCTTCACGAGCACGCTGTGTAGGTGGGAAGGAGGTCTACAAATCCACTTATAGACCGCGCGAGTACGAGTTGTAGAGTGTAGTAGAACTAATCCTTCACTAGTTATTTCCTTTTTCCTTCTTCTCTTTCTTGAGAACAACGAATTGTATCAAACAAAGAATTACCAATACTTCTTTTGTCTCATTACGCTAATTATCCACCTATGCTTTTCAGCCAATTTCATTTCATTTTATTTTTGCTATGCCCAACAGCTCATACCTTCTTCTGACTGATTTCGACTTTTTTAATATATTTTGTATTTAAGAATAATCTTGTAGCTGGAATCGTTCTCAATGGGGTGCTGTATTTTTTCCGCTATGATTTTTCCGCTACTATTATAGCGAAAAAGTTTACTTGCGTAAAACTCTACTACCCAAGAGTCCGGATAGGGGACTTTTTCCTGTACGTTGTAATGAAACTCTAGCGTCAGGGACTTTTGGTGTAAATAATACTGGTGTAAAAAAAAAAAAAATCTTACAGGCTGCTTTGACCTTGAGATTTACCCTATGGATTTTTACGCTGAATTAATGATGTGTGTAAAATTGACTTGCGTACAAGCCATCCTTCGTTAACTTCAGCTCGAAATTTCCCCGATTCACCTTTACGCAACTTCAACTTTATCTCATCAGATGTGGAAGGGCATCATCTTGCCCCAAACAACACTCATGACAAAATGACCCTGGTATGCGGCCATAATCGGACTTTAACCACCATTCGGAGCGGCACGGTAGGCAAGCGCGCAAATTATCAGTTGAACCAAAAAGATCCGCAAGCGTGGTGCAATCTCCTTGATGAATAAACACACACCTGTTTTAATTGCCTCCAGAAAGGTCTATTATACACTCCGCTCTTCAAGGCTGATTGAAATTGTCCCTCCAAAAATACCACCACTACGACCACCCCCTACTTCCGCAATTTGCTCCAGTTGCGCTCTTCAGACCGGTCGGGCACGACTACACAACGAACTTTTTCACATGATTTTCGACTTTCTCCCGGACATGACCAAAAGCATCTCCAAATTTGGCATGAACTCGGTGTCTAGGCGTTGGTACCATATGGGAATGGAAGCGTATGTCTTCTTTTCTTGTTTTTTCAATCCCTTGAGGGCCATAGATGGATTGTGCTCACAAATTTGAATCCTTCTCCTTATATCATTTATATCTCTCCTGTAAGTTATGCTGGCGCATACTGACCCTTTGTCACGGGCTTCACCAGATAGACCGACTCCTGCTGGTGGCGAGAATGTATCCTCAACGTGTTACACAGACTCGAAACAATCGTTTTACACGGGACGGGCTGATTTGCGTACGGGGGTATTCACCGCCAGCAAAAATTACTCGGACAAGGCTGTCCGAGGTGTTTTCGGACAGCCTTGTCCGAGTAATTTTTGCTGGCGGTGATTATTAGTTTTGTCTAGCACAGTTGACTCCTGCTTTCTCTAAACAACTTCCAAAGAACTGAGCCTTGTACCCAAATGAGAGCTGCTGTTGTACAGCTGCCATACCAAAGGAGGGTTGGGTGGATTGTGTGAGTATCTTACTTCTGTCAGGCAAGATTCCTCACTCAAAATGACAAGAGGACTAAGGGCACAAAGGCCAAGAAGGAAAAATGGTTTCTTCTACTCTCCCAAATTCCCAGGACTAACACCTGCAAGCCAGATGGGCACTGGACTAATCTATGCTAATCTAGATGTCTGGTAAGTCCAGTGGTGGCCGATGTAAATTCTTTCCTTGCACTGTCTAGTGGCCAATCCCAGTGTGAGGGGAAGGCTTCTTTTAGGCCTTCCTCTTCACTATGAAAAATTAAGACGGATGTCTTAAGGGGTCTGTACTGTGGTAAACAAGTACAGACTCCAGTTAATTGACCTCTGAGAAGAGGATTTGAGACCAGGGAACTATTTTTGAAGGGGCCTTTGAATAGGCTTCCTTGTATATATTTTTGAAGGGCTCTTTGAATAGAGTGACCTTGTAGAAGATTAGAGGTTTGTTATTAAAGTCTACCCTTATGACTTCCTCTAATCTGAGTGCTTTATCTCTACTTCACAGCTAGTTCCCAACTAGTGAAGGTTATAGGAAGAAAGGCTGCTACTAGCCTGGCCTGGTTACTTTTTCACCTAATGAATGGTACACTCTTGAGCTGATATTCTATAAGAGATATCCTCAATTTGTGTGTTATTCAATTTGGTGTGTGGTAAAAAGGTTGAGGGAACAAAAGAGCTTCTTGCTCAAGGAGGCAGGGTTTATATACCTGTTCTTCCTTTTATCCCTCAATACAAGGATATCCTAGTCCAGAGTTCTGGTCATGCTGGGCCAAGTTGTGGTTCTTGTACTAGTTACAAGGACTGCTACATAGGCCTTACTGTAAGTGTACCTGTGAATGGCTCTTGACACTGAGCCTGAGTTGTGATTATTTATTGTTACATATGTACTTGATACATTACATATGTTCATCATATGTAACTTTCTATGTTACATGTTTATACCATATGTACTTGATATATTACATATGTCCCTCATATGTAACTTGATATGTTACATCTGTACAGTGTTACTCTTTTCATGTACATTTTGTTTTTACATGTGTTCTTTTATTGGATTACATATGGTTACTATATGTAATCATATTGTTTTCTAGCCTGTGGGACTACCAGTTAGTCCTCAGGGCTGACACCCAGCCTCAGAACCTCTACTTACTATCTCAACTCTTGAGAAACCTTCAGCAAGAGTAGATAGTAAGTAGTGAGGAAAGCTTCTAGCTTTGCACCTGAACAGACCAAAAGAAATAAAGAAACTGATGAATACTAAAGATGAAGACTTTCTTAAGATGAGAATAGATCAACAGGCTACTTGTAGTAGTTGATGAATAGAATTTCTCTAATGAGTGGAAAGTCCAGAATATCTTTTATAGTTATTCAGACAGTTGAAGTTTATTTGAATGATGCTGATTCTCCTCCTCCTGTAGAGGAGGTCAGATCCATTCTTTATATTCTTACCCTTTATCCTTTATGAGCATACACTCATTACAAGGCAAAACACTGCCAAGATATTTGTATCGGATGGGCCTATCCGATGTTCTATCACCCCAAGATATGCGATGCAGTGTCAGTAGGATTAGGTGCGATGGAATTACTATTGGTATCTAATGCTCTGACACCATATTG
>MU167238.1:51723-79297 GCA_015951145.1 Cronartium quercuum f. sp. fusiforme G11 | reverse complement strand
ATGTAATTTTATTTTAAAAAAAAAAAAAAAAAAATTCAGATTACAAGATTTTTCATGAAATCTAAAAACAATTATAGTGGAAAGGAAAAATGTAATTTTATTTTAAAAAAAAAAAAAAAAAAAATTCCCAACATATAACAAGTGTTGAATTTATATCTTGAACTTAAGAAGCACTTGCCAATCATCTCATTGAAAAAACTCTACAGAATGCATGTTACAAAAAATATTTTTACTGTAATGTTTCTACTGAGGAATTAGTTGAAGGGAATTCAAGCTGGTCTAAGCAGAATAAGTTTAAAGTGCCATCATTGCTTCCAAAAGCTACCTTGTGCTATAGTGGATGGCCATGCATGCTCAAATCCAATGGCACTGCAGGAGCGTGCTCTGCGGTCAATGTGATAGGGTCTAGATGTGAAACAATCTACAAACCATAGCCACTAGCAGAGCTTCTCATACAACCTTCATATGGAAAGTGTTTGGTAAAGCAGTCTTATATTTCTCCCAGAGATTTATCAACTCTTGCAGATTGAGGATCCAATATGCTCTACATGATACCAAGCCAGTCAAATTGGGACCCAAGCGCAAGTTAATACTTTCCGCACTTTTCCCTGTTTCTCACTCCTTTAAATTGTTCCGCTTTGAGTGTTTCTTGATCTTAATCCTTATCACAGATTCTCTCACCAATTGGCTCCCAAAGAAGTACATGAACATTGCAATCTAATCCGAAAAACATCAAGCTTTCGAAGCCACAACTTTACTAGCAGCTTCATCAAACAAAGCCGATTGTCGATCAAGGTCTAAAATGAGAGGATGTGACCCATTGATGGACCTCAATTGTCTGTGAAATTTATCCGGGGAGCTAGTCAGCGTCAATGTTTTGGAAGGTGCAGTTACCAGATGACCCAAACCAGATAACTTACTCGAGGTATTGATCGGCGTTTGACACGGAACTATCGGTGTGTCCACTAACAACTATTGAATTGGCCAGAGTCGTCTCATCTGAGGGGTTCTGCGTAAGCAAAGGTTTGGTCGCCAAAGATGATCAACATTGGTCGTAGATGTGATGTAACAGCCGTGTCGAAAGAAGGTCCAAGTGCTCAGACCCCAAACCCAAACCACTCACTGCTTTCAAAGCCTCGGTCAAGTTTGCTTGCGCCTCTTCAATATGGCCCATGGCAAGTTGCGTGACCGCTTTCCCATTTAGACCAGTCACATTGATTGAATTCGACCCAGTCGAGCTCGAGATCTCATCAAACACATAAAAAGCTGACTGATAACCGCCTGCCTCTTTCCCATTTGTGTTCGCTCCTGAGCCTGTTACCGTTCCAATCCAGGCCTCCGTCATCTGTAAGAGAATCGCATCGTCTGCCCAGCTTTTGACAGCTCGATAAAGCATCCGTGCCAAATCTGGTCGCTTGACTTTAGGTGACAGGTAAAGGTAAATCAACAAGCTGACAGACTCTAGCGACTTGAGTTGAACGCCTTGCTTCAACAAGAATATAGCCAGGTTGATATTATCAGCTAAACTGAGGATGGTAGCGATTGTAACTCGTAAAATGGAATCCACTCCGTCGTGATCCTCATCGACAATCTCGTCCGCTAAGCCCTCGGCTTGTTCTCCGAAGCTCTCTCGTTCGGCAGGTGTGAGGTTAGGCTTAAGATGATATTTGGCCAAAAGGCTTACTGCACGTGCGGCGGCTTGTTCAGATTCGTATGGCTTTAAAATCTCGATCGCCTCTTTTGGTTTCTTAAGCGCAATCAAAGACCGGGCCGAGAAAAGCACGAGTTGCAAAGATGACTCCTCCATCTGATCGATGGCTGCGTGACACGCTGCGTATGAGCCTGTGTGAAAGGATTTCACCGTTTTGTTTAGTAAAGGTCAGGATATCAATTTTCAGTGACTTTCTTTCGTACCTTGATAGAATAAAGTCTTGGCATGAAACGCTTGGTCTGAGTCCTACAACCGCTCGATCGTGCATCAGTTTCCATGTTAGCGAGCTAGTCATTTTGATTGACTGACCATTTTAACTTGGATTGTCTGAGGGTGTTTCGTGACTGAGTTTGGTTGACCGTAAGCGTGGATAGTGACGTAGGGTAAAGCGTCCTTCGGTATTAGTATATTTCAGTATGTCTGTAACCAGGTCAGCTCACCAACAGATAGCTTCTCCTCTCCCATTTTAACCCAAACCGTATGCATGCCCACTCTCACTTTCAACCACTTCGATAGCCTCGAATTATTCGCAGCTGGCTCAAATTCAAATGGCCAACTTGGTCTTGGCCATACCGATGACGTTGACCATTTCACCCTAGCTTATCAATCGTCGAATCCAACACAGATCCTCAGTTTCGCAGCTGGTGGTCGTCATTCACTTATTCTAATCGAGAAACTCTCCAATTCCTCGGTTACATCTCGTACTCTATTAGGATCTGGTGATCGTTCGAATCATCAGCTCCCGTCTTGTGTATCTTGCCCTAGGCCAACCAAAGGGGAAGCAAGAGAAAGTACTCGATTCACTGAGATCAGTTATACAGAGCTCATCTCGAGCATTCAGTCAATCGATAGCGCGTTAAGGGAAACGCTTCTCACAGCTTATCAGCCCAACCAAGTCGGTTCGAGTTGGGAGACGAGTTTTGTGGTACTCTCGCCTTTCGAAAAGAAGTCTCCTCGGAAGGACTCGAGCGTTGTACTAACATTCGGTTCCACGGATTTCGGATTGAGGGGCACCTGCTCTAGCTCTTTCAGTATCAGTCAGCCAAGCCTTATCGACTTGAAAGGCGACGGTCGATCCGTAATATCGATTACAAACTTGATTGCTGGACCTAAGCACGTCGTTGCTGTTGTGTATTCCCGAAACTTAGACTCTGATGAAACCTCTGTCAACTTGATGGGTTGGGGTGCCGCTCGACAAGGCCAGTTAGGCGACTTTAAGGACACTACACAAAAACCCGTCAAGACTTTACCGCCCACACAAATCCCTCTTCCTTTTGACCTCCCACCTAATCCAGATTTGGTGAAGATTGGGGTCGGTAAGGAACATACCGTCATCCTATGTCCTGGTCATATTTGCTCCCTTGGAAGTCACAAGTACGCACAGAATGTGATCCCAGGCTTGGGTCTCGAAGCTCAGGCGATTGTGGTTCAATGTTGCTGGAACACTACCTTTCTACTCAAGCAACCTCTTACGCAAACCTCCCCCACGAGCCGAATACTGATCGGCTTCGGTAATAACTCTCAAGCCCAACTGGGATCGTTGGATCCAAACATTTCCGTCTTAGAGCATGACCTAGGCGAGTCAGGTCCTGTGCGGCTAGCTGTAGGCTCTGAGCATGTGTTGGTCTCTGATAGAGTAGATCTCGTTTATGGATGGGGGTGGAATGAGCACGGTAATCTGGGTCTACCTGCTCCCTCTAAAAGTCCAGGACCATCAAAAGAAGCTCGAAGGGTGATCTGGAGCGCGACAAAAGGGCAAAAGCTTGAAAGCGTATTCGCAGGATGCGCTACCAGCTTTTTATGTGTTCGAAAATCTTCTTCATGACAAACTTTTTTCTTTGATGGGTGTTCTGATGGCTCTGTAGCTCAAAATTACGGGAAATCCAATCAAAGTCTTAATTGAGCTCTGGAAAAAGATGGAATGCCTCAGACACTGTTGATTGAAAAAAAATCAAATTGTGATTATGGAGAAAAAATCTTGAGTCTATATTCGCATTCCATAATTGTTTGGCTCTGTTCTAAACTTCATCATTTAGGACTCAATGAATTTACATGTGTAGATGATGCCATTTTTTTCCCCTCTCCTTCCAAAATCTGAATTGGGATGGTGGAAAAGAAAAAAAAAAGACATATTTTGAGGTTTGTATCCCATGATTGAACTGTATTGTATTGAGAGTGAGTTTCCCAAGAGCCCAGGAATGCCCTGCCAGAGGTATATGTGACATAGGATGGTTTTTTTTTTTTTTTCTCATTCTGTAAAACACATCAGTCTTTTCAAGTTTTGTAAAATTTCTCATAGGTAAATTTGTTTTATTTTTTTTTCCATTGTTCAGATTAAAGTTCATTCAGGGAAAAACCTTCTCCTAAAAATCTCTGAAAAGAGGCTTGTTCTAGTAGCTTTTGTTACTGGTAACCATCCATTTTTCACTTTTTTAAGCTCCTTTTTTTTTTCAACACTATAGTGTCAAACTCACTTGTCTGTTTCTACTTGCATTTCATATTGATGTGAATCAATTTGATCTCAACAAAATGAGTTCATTGTGGTATGACAGGGTCCAGATGTCAGAAAGGTCATAATCTGAGGCATCCAGATCACCTCATTCCTAAACAAGAATACACATAAATTCACATATGTAAAATATTACGTATGGAAACAATACTGTAACATAATGAACACAATTCCATATGATGCTGTGACATAGTAAAGTATCCTCAAGTGAATCCAGTACTGGGGGTAGTGGTACCAGGCATTTTTTTTTTCTTGATTCTTGCTCCTGTGTATTCTCCTTGTTCTATGAGACCATCCAATTTCTTCCCAGCATGTGAGCTTCGCAACCAATCCATGAAAATAAAACATCATGTCTTGTCAGAGTGCAAGAGGGGACACATAGTTGAAATGTATATAGGGGGTTTTGTTCAAATTGGGCTCAGATCTCAAAAAATCTCCATTTTCCAAATTCAACAGTTTACAAGATCATCTCAAACTTCAAAAAGCTCAATAACATCAGCTCATCTAAGGCTCCCTAATCAACCAAAGAAGTTTTTGGGTGGTTGTCATGCACATCTGAAGTGACTTCTTAAAAGCAATTGATGAGAAACAGTTTTTGAGTGTCATCTCCAATTTGAATGTCAAAGTCAGTCAATTTACAATGCATAATGAGATTGACAAGATTGGCTTCTATTCTTGCATTAAAGTCTGAGAACCCTTTATGAATAATTAGAAAAACAGTCAAAAGGTTTAGTTTTTTTTTTCCATAAATTTTTCACCAGGATGGGACTTTTGAAAATTAGAAGAAAGTTATCTGGTTGTTGAACAAATTTTCTTGTTTGAGTGTGGAATGCACATTTGACAAAGTTGAGTTTGGCACCAAAAGGACAAGCAATATAACTCTGAATACCTCTAGTCACTACATTCAAAAGTTAGTGCAGCTTGCTCAATAAGATCTGGGGTGCTTTTGTTTTATCATCAGTGCTGGACTTGGGCAGGTCCAGGATTCAGCTGAATCCTGAATTTGCCCAAGGCCATATGTTTGAAGACTCAGGCAGCTCCAAGGTTCAGCTGAATACTGGGTGCTTTTTTTTGAACCACCACACTTGATCTACTCTTCATAAAACACATAAAATGTACTGACCAAGAGTTTGTCAAAAAAAAATCTACAACACCCAATTAGGAAATTTTCTAGATGCACAGTCTAAGAACTTCAACTCAAGATTTTTATAGAAGATGGTGTCAGGATACAGGATTTTTTTTTTTTTTTTTGCAGAGCTAATTTTTTTTGTTTTTTGAGTTTCTGCCTCTATCATGTCTAATATGATGATATGTACACAATTTTTTTTTTTTTTCAAGTCTCATATTTTCAAACCCAAAACCTTTTTGCATTACATCTGACTAACACTGCACTATCCCTGAGTCCCTTTGGTCTTCATCAATCATATTTTTCTCAATTTTTTGAAGGTGAGAACTCAGAAAATTTTGGTGTGGAGGATTCATGTTTGAATCAATATCTGAACTAAACCTTGTCCATTTTCAAATGGTACACCAGCCCATAGGTGTATGCTTTCAAAGGCTTGGAGGGTAAAACCATTTTCTTACAAAGCTATTTTCACCAGCTAACAGCCTGGACCTCAACCCAATAGAAAAAATTTGGGGCCTGATGAGAGATGAAATTGCCACCATTGAAGAAAAACTGAAAATGTCCAGAAACTGAGGTGGTAAGATATGGTAAGTGAGGTTCTGTCCTCAACTCACTCCTGCCCTATGGATATGTGTGCTAACCTAAATTAAGGTGACACAAGGAGATAAATAGGGATTATGAGCTTTACTGTGCCTGTGATCTGCATCTAGATGAAAACTGGTGAGCCTCAAAGGAGGAGACAATTTGTTTGATTAGAAAGAAAGAAAGATAGGAACAATTAACAACATTTAGTATGGTATCAGTTGTAGGGATTAGGAGCAGAGGTGGATTAGGAAAAAAGTGGGAGGTACTCACAGTCTCTTTTTGCATATGGAAAAAGAGACCAAGAGTGTGTTGAGTGTGGGGGGTGATATAGGCTTTCTTATTCTGAGTATAAGGCTGGTACTGTATGCTACTATCTGTGCCAATGGAATTGAGACACTAACAAAAACCCACCACCATCAATCAAATGTGCATTTCACTACATTCTGTATAGGATTCTATCTTTATAGACAAACCTGACTCTCTTGTGGCCTCAATGCCCCCTCATATCCAGGTAGCCATTGATCAAAAAGGTGGAAAAACAAAATGGTAGTCTAAGTAACTTTGAATTTCTTGCTTCTCTCTCTCTCTGTGTGTGTGTGTGTGTACTCAAACCTGTTTACCTACACTTGACTTGTCCAATTGGTTTTTCTTTGTTTCTAACATTTTTTGGTTTTTCAATGACTTTGCTTTCTATTTTTACTTTGATCACTCTTTTCATTTGCTGTTATTCTTTCTTTCTTTCTTTTTTTTTCTCATCCAGAATAACATCATCAGTATCAGGTTGTTATTGTCTAGTCTGGTTTCTTGTCAACTTCATAGAACAAGAAGAATACAAAGGAGTGGACTGTAATCCACAGTACTCACACTGTAGCATACAAAGGCTTAAAGTGAGAAGAGGTTCTCATGATTTACTACTGGATATGTTTCTCCATATCTTTTTCCTTTAATATATCTAATTCAATATTTTCCTTTTTACACAATCGCATATTGAATACATTAATCAGGCCCATGTAAGTCTGTCAAATACTATGTTCGGTTAATATCTTAGGGTTCTTGCTCACTTGGAATTTTTGCAGGCATATTGGTCTCACACACTACTACACTCATCTAAAACTGACTTTCCCAATTTGGTGAAATCAGGACAGAAGATCTGGTACTTAGAAAATGAGGTCTTGGCTCAATAATGTTCTTTAATCAAAATCTTTAGTGGTCCTGTTTGCTTGTGGAAATTTCTCTTTCCAACCTTCTTTCATTTTATCTTCTGAATCATCTTTTCTATTCATCAGCTGAAGCATCTCAGGTTTTCTTATTTGTCTTGTGGTCTGAGGCCTCTAAAGCCTGTTATCCTCATGTTTATGAGTCTTAGTTAACTTGCTTACTTAGTTTAATCATCACTGAATGGGTATCTCTTTAATTTCAAGCTTCTCTTGGCTCTTCAGAATACATGCTCTGACACCAAAACTCTACCCAAAAAACTGCCTTGTAGAATATCATCTTTTAGTTGCCATTCTAGCTATGCTACCCACCAAGGGCAGGTGCGGATATTTTTTGTACTGTGGTTGACATGTCTCTCAGGCACATTGAATTCTAGCACAGCTCAACTCGCTATAACAGGTTTGTCAAAGTGGGAGGATAGAGGAAGACATACTAAACTATCACTGTACAAAGTTCTTTTGAATTTATATATGACCTGCAGTCTGTACTGTTCTTGTTTACTTCATCACAAATCGAGATAAGGGTACACTATTGACTAATTGCTACAACACATAAATCGTTTTTCGCATGGATTGAGTCGATCTCAGATGAATGGCTTGGTTGTCGGCAAGTGATCAGCCTGTCCACCATGTTTAGTGTCATGGTCTTACCGAGAAAAACAGAAAACAAGGGTAAGAAGGTCGAAGTGATAGGTAGCGGCGAGGAATGAGTAAAGCGAGTGTGAAGTTATCAGGTCTCTCCTTTAATAACTCACCTTTGGGGTCTTTACTACCAATTTGTGCTCGTCCTGCGGCGCCACCTTCAGTAGGTTTTCCAGCTTCGCGTCTTGCTTCATTCTTGGCTAATCTATCAGCTTCATTCTTGGAGATATCTTCGGAGGTTTGTTTGTGGTCTTCAAATGTAGCTTGCATGATGTTGACTAATACAGAATGGTTGAATGGTTGAGAAAGTGAATGATAAGGCTGGAGAGAAGTGGATGATAAGACTGACCGAGTTATGAAAATCTTTTGTCCAAGATTAAACAGATAAAAGTGCGAGAGTGCTTTCGATGAATCAATGAAGACTGAGTGGTGAAGAGAGGGAAGAGAAAGACAGCTTGGTAAGAATTTATAGTCAGCAGAGGTCAGCAGCTGGCTGTGACGTCATCTACTGTAAGTTTTTAGTTGACATTGGGTGTGAAATACATGCAGGTTCGTTCGGCAAAAAATACATGGCCAATACATACATGTAATTGAGACATATAGATATGTATCAAAATTTGGACAATATGTCCAGACATATATATTTACGTTTACATGTAGGAATTGACTAATCCCTCTACCTCAAAATGATTGGTCAATGATGTGAATCAACTTGTTGACCTAATCACAATGAAAAAAGCAAAAAACAAGAATACCAGGGGCTTTAGTCACCATCCATGATCATTGCAGCAAGAGGGTTAGCTGGAACTGAAGAAGAAGTCACAAAGCCAAAGGATGCAAAGATTTTCTTAGCCCAATGAACTGTTGTAGGTTTTTTCCTTCTTTGAGGTTAATAGCAAGTCTTGATGGGCTTACAATTTGGTCAGCTTAAGCACCAGGCTCAAGAGGTAAATTTACTTAAAAAGAAAAGTGGGGCCCAACTAGATCCTAAAATGTACCAGGTGGCTTCCTCCAATGAGCTCTGGGCTGAGATGAAGGCTTGTAAGATGAGATGTTTATTATATTTCAGCTAATTAGTTTCTTCAATCTCACATTCTGATTGATTCAATGCATGGTTTTCAGTGAGGTGTGAACAGTTGATTCAAGTGGTTCAAGAATAATACATTTGTGAGCCACTTGCTGCTGTCCAGCAAGTGCTCTCACTGAAAATTCAAAGTTAAGGTTTGGGCACAAAGGCCAAAGGTTACAAATGGGTTCTTTTACTGTTCAAATGCCTCAGAAACCTCTCCTGAGAGCCAGATGAGTGCTGACCTTGTCTAGGTAAAGCTCTAGATATTCACAGTGATCAGCAAGGCTTCACACAGATCTTTTACATCCCTGTGCTATCTAGAAGCAACACACTCAGCTTTTATCCTCTACCAGGCAGTGCTTTCACTCTTGAGAACCCCTCAGCAAGAGTAAAAAACTGTGGTATGGAGGAAAGGTGCTAGTGATGAACCTTTGATGAGCAATAAAATAAAATAACTATTGAAGACCAAAGAGAAAACTAGACTGCTTCTAATCAAAGAAGAAATCACCCAGGTTAATTATTTATTAACCAGTGAAAAGAGGAATCTCAAAGTAAGAAAGTCCAGAATATCCTAAGAAGGTATTCAGACTGTTGAGGTTTTATTTTAATGATGATTCCAAAAGGGACAAGTGTCCAGGGGGGTCTGGTCCTGCTTTTATATTCTAAGTCTTCAATATTCCTTCTCTATAAGCATGTTTACTTAGTAGAAGGTATGCCTAACTTTGTATATGTAAATCTCTTGGTAATATTGTATTATTACCTTTATATTTTATTGCTATGGGTTACTACAGGTTTTCCTGTGTATAGCTCTTGAAACTGAGCTATGAGTTGTTTACACTATAATTATAATACTTTTGCAGTCCCATGGTACTTGTTAAGTACTCAGGGGCTGACAACATTCCTTATTAACAACACAGTGAAGGCCTTGATTGATGGTGAGATTGCAACCAGTGGAAATGCAATGGATTCCACTTGGATTTTTGTTCCAAAGAAGTGTAATAACAAAAAGAAAGCCAAGAAACCAATAGAGATAGAAAGCATAGCAATTCAAATGACCTGGATAGCAGCACAGATAATTTCAAAACCCCAATCTCAAATGAAAAAAACCACATCAGAAGAAGAAAGTTTGGATGACTCTGTCAGAGGTTCAGTAGACTCTAATCTTGAAGATCTGGGGTAGGAATGTTAATCTCAAGATTGACTTAGATTGTAGCATGGGGAAGAAGCTGGTATCCAATAGCTACAGTAATAGTATGAGAACTCCTGGCTCCTCTCACTATATGGATCTTCTTAACCTGGAGTTAAGGCTCAGTAGAAGCTCATAACAGACTCTCATCACTCCAAAGCTGCTGAAGCTCAAAAGAAACAGCAAAACCGTGAACCATCTGAAGATGCTATATTTTATTCATAGCTGCCCTTTCTGTCCTTTGAGGACTTCCTTCACCACCAACATAGTTGCATCACATGGAGACATGCTATGTGACATAGCCTTTCCAGGTGCAAGGCAATAGGCTATATGTTACATGGCATGCCTCCATGCAATGCAAATATGCTGGAAGTGCTTCGGAGTGGACTTGTTCATCTGGTTAAATCTGATGTAGAATCTATTTTATTCAACTCAAATAAATGATCCATTTTGTCATCTGCAGCAAACAAGAAGAAGAATAAGAAAACTCAAAAAGCTCCTCCAGCTCCTCTGAAGAGGATCACAAGAAAACCAATGTGGAAATCAAGATGTTGATCTCAATTGATGAGATGAGCCAGGCTTTCAAAACCTCAATGGAGGAATATGATCAGCCACAAGCCTCAACTTTCTAAGCTACAAAGTCCATCAAAGAAGATTTGATCACTCAAGCAATACATCTTTCAGAAAGAATACAAGGTCTCCCTGATTGATGCAAGGTATATGCTATGGACCACCTAATTGCAAAAAAAAGGAAGACTCTTGCATTCTTGGAAATGAGGCCAGCAGTTTGGAGGGTTTGGGTGGCCAGCTTTGCAGCAGGCGCTGTGTGAGTATTTTGCTATCTGGTTTTGATAGAGTTAGCTGAATGAACAGCTGAGGTTCTTCAAGTTTCTCTTTCCCTTTTTTTCTATAAATATGATTCATCTCTCCCATTCATCTATACTTGGCTCTCCCCATCTCACCATCAATCTCAACAATCTGCTTGGCTGCTCACTTCACTCATTTTCTTTTGAGATTTCTCAGAGCATTTAATCAGCCCAATCCAGATTTGGTTCAAGACTGATATCAAGATTCACAGATTTTACATGTATTCAGTTCTTCTTTTGTTTTAATGTGAAATATGACCAATTTTTAGCCAAAAGTGTGAATTGTGATACTATAAATTTATGCTACAACCATTGGAGATAAGTTCCATTTTCATTCTCTTCTTGATTGGTGTGACTTGATAACAAATGCCTTGTTATTGACTTGGAAACAATTGACAAAGAGAGTTTTTGACCTTTTTTTTTTTTTATAAATGAAAGTGAGATGTACTGATCCCAAAACAATTAAAAATAAAATAAGCCAATTCCCTTGCAAAAGAGATTCTGAATAGAGAACAGCATATAATCATTGGTTAATTTTGAGAAATTCTAGTATGAACCAGATTATATTCTAATCCATATAAGAAATATACATCAGTCTATACCTGAGCATCTATCTCCTAAGAGCAAAACCTTCACATCTGTCTGGAAATTCTATCTTGAATATCTGTTACAGCTTCCAATTCTCAATCATTTGTACCCATCTCATGGAGAATAGGTTGACCAACTTCTTCAAGCTCATATGGTCAATCTTCATTGCTCAACTTGTTGAATTTGTGTGTGGTTTCATCAGGATCTTCTCTTCATAAAAAGTTGTAGATCAAACACATGAGAAGGATAATCTGACTCTACATAGGAACAGAATATTCACAACTATTCAAGAAAGAAATGAATTCCTTCTTGTCAAAGCCAAATATTATTTTCTATGACATTACAAGCACCAGCATTTCTGATATTGAAAATCTCATCTTTGTTCACAGGACTTTGGTTGCAGTGGATCAAGAAAGCAAAAAAAAAAAGAAAAGAAAAGAAAAGAAAAAGGAGTGTGATGGATGTTCGACAGAGGATGATGTTGTTGAGGTCAACAGGGGTCTGGACAGTGACACAGCCAATACCACAGGTGAGAAAAAGAGCCTGAGGTATGGTAGAGAGAAACGGAAAGATTCAATGACGAATCTGACCATTGTTGCTGTCCAGGAGAGTACAGGAGAGAAATGTATATACACCACAAGAATATGCTGATGATGAGTGCTGTGGATATGAGACACACACAGACAACATGACTCCGATGGATATCAATGTACCAAAATATTTGTGGAATCTTTAAACTCTCTAAGGTGATAAGGATAGCCCTTGTAAGGTGTCAGACACTGTTCATTCAAGGAACATCCTGTGTTTCTTAGAAGATATCAACCAGGAAGAATTGCTAGTCCAGTTAAGCAAGCTTCATCCTAGAGCATTCTATCAGCAGTACTGCCTTCCCAACCTGCTAAAAGATAAGTGTAGGACAAATTTTGATCACAGCGGGCTAGAATGTTTTGAGATATGTTACTTGAGCAATCAAAATAAGGCTTGACTTTCTGAATTGGTACTTTGAATTTAACATGGGTTCCATCAATTTCCCCAATGCAGTTTTCAAGATATGGATAAAATCTTTTATCATGTCAAAGGTATGAGTAGAGAGGAGTAGGCCATCAGGTAAGACTACATATTGGTCCATCAGGCTTTTTTTGAAGAAAATAGATGAAATTCAATTATTTATACACTTAAAAATAGTTACAGCTGATCTCTGAATCTGGATTTGGAGGTTTTAATTGGAGGTTCCAGTGACAAGATAGTATCTCAAGATAGTTGGTTGTTCTGTTGCTGTCACCCATCAAGAGTCTGCCAAGACATGCTCCTCAATGAGAAATTAATGTAAGTGGACAAAGATATGTTTCCTCATTCCTATTATATCAGTCAAAAGAAATTCATTGGGGGAGTTGAAGGAGATGATGAAGCCACATCATACCAGTATAACTAGCATGATTCTTGGGCTATTTTACTATTAACACTATTGGGTTATTTATATAATAGATGATTTGTAAGTGTAGTATTTGGATCATCAGAACTTGATGATGCTGACAGTGTTAGGCTAATTTGACTTGAGCATCTATTCCTGGCATTTTAGCAGCCTGGTAAGGTTGTGATTCATACTGAATGTGACTCTGTCACATATGTGAATCAAAGACATTCATGTTTTATAGATCATGCATTGCCAATGGAGCAAGAAAAAAAGGGGGACAGTAATTGCAGAGATGGGAAAACAGAAATAGCAAACACTAAATGATGGAGAAAGCAACAGGAAATGGAGTCTGAAGTCAAAAGAAATAGTAGGGAAAGTTGAAAAGTTGGATTGTAAGATATGCAATGGTTAAAAGTCAGCAAGAGCCAGAATTGGGTTCAAGACCCACCAAATTTTTAGCAGGAGGGAATCTGATTGAATGGAGAAGCACCAATTAGATATTTATATCAACAAAAATTGGAGTAGGGTTGACTCACAGCTAATGTGATCTGTGTGTAACGGCAGCTCTTTGGAAGATCTGATCAGACTTTTGAAAGTTGTCCAATTGAAACTTGGACTTTGATTGAGTGAAATTAGATTGATTGTTGATTCAAGTATGTTTGGAGTGCGGTGTCTGGTGCAATGCACCAAGGAGGAAAGTGTGGAGGTGGTATTGGTTGTTGTTTGATCAATCTGTGGGTGGATTGATGGTGGTCAGTGCTGGTCTTGAGAGACACACCGATGCATGGTCACCCGGTCTGAGACCCACCGCTATCCGGCATATCCGGTTGAATTATAATATGTCCGACTTTTGCCAAAGGCTGATGTAGGGGTTATATGTCTGTTGACAGTACAGATATTATGGAATTTTTTGCCGAACGAACCAGTGTGTATGTGAGACCGTCGAGTTCAGATGACTGCCCTCCAAAGATCACTCATTTTGATAAACTAAAGCCCATCTATGTGTCTCCACCGTGTCTTGGCTGGTCTTCCTCACGCTTCCTGCCGGTAATTTAGGGATTCAGGATGTACAGGCTTGGCCAACTCGCCAAAGAAGCGCAAGCCTTGAAGGCGCTGGTTCGGCCCCGGCCTGCGCGCGGATTTAGCAACCCAGCGGACCGGCTCCGAGCTTACTGTAGGAGCTTTTTTTTTTTTTTTTTTTTTATAGTGCATTACCTGTTTATAAACATATAGCACTTATAGAAAAAGCCTATAGAAGGAGATACAAATATGAAAGCTTTCTCTTTTGATGAGTCACTTCCTATCGCTTGTATATTTGCCCTAGGTTTTTCTTGGAGGATATCGACATTTTAGTCACTGTCAGAAAAAAAACCTTTCCCCATGCTAACTTGTAACCTGTCCCAGTCATCTCCCAATCTAAGGAAAGGGAAAGGGTGGAAACAGAGGTTTGTTTCAAAAGCCATAGCATTTTTCCCAGGGCAATCTAACTTAACCCCCAATCTAAGGTGGGAAGAGAGATCACCTTCTAAGTGCTAGAGGCACAGAAACACGAGGGGGTGCTGATCCCATGGATCAGCTCTTACTAGTATCAGATGTTTCCATACTTTTACTGGAAGAGAGATACAGATGTTCAAGATTTTGTTCTTAAACAGAGCTGTGGGCAGCGGTCTGTAGGAGCTTAAGTACAGTAGCCTTACTGTAAGTTGCTGCCACTCTGACTCGAGGCCCACATGTTGGCCTGAAGTGACCGAAGCTTCCAACCAAAAATCGACACCTCAACCCTCACTGATACCTCACACACTACGACCCTCAACATCTCACAACATGGCTACCACCATCGAGATGGCTACAGCCTCAACTTCAACTTCTGCTTTTACCTCACCTACCATGGCTCCAGCAATGATCCCAGTCAGATTGGTCACCAAGTCAAAACAGTACGCGATCCCTAATGCCAAATATATGGTCCCCTCCGATTGGAAACGTTTCCAGCTTAGTGAACTAATCAACAAAGTCCTCGAGCACTGTCCGTTCGACTTTTGATTGGAATTGTTTTCGAAATGTCAAAGGACTAACAATTGTGTACGATGTATTTATGAATAGCTCAGCCAATTCCATTCGACTTTGTGATTGAGGATCAACTACTAAGAACTTCGGTAAAGGCTTTCATCGATTCCCGTGGATTGTCGAGTGAGACAGTTTTGGAAATTGAGTACTTGGAGAGCGTACTACCTCCAAAATATATCAACAGCTTCCAACACGATGACTGGATATCACATCTTGACGTGTCCCGGACTGGGTCAGTAGTGTGCTGGCTTTGGTGCGACTTGGAATCCAATTTTGATCGCATCCGCTCACTGTTCAACTTTTTGTGATATTGCAGTACGTTTTTGACGGCTTGTTACGATTCAAATCTGCGACTATTTTCTTCGACCGATTCTTCTAAACCAATTCTCACTATCTCTGGGCATGATCAACCCGTCCTTTCAACCGCTTGGGTCCCAAGCTTTCAGCAGGGGCAAAAACAAAAGTCGGAATACTTGGCTAGTGGAGGAATGGATCGAGTCATTCGGGTTTGGAAGCTCGATCTTGTCAAGGATGATGACCAATTTGTGAATCCGAATTCAACCCCAAGTGCCGCTACCACTCACGTCCTTGCGCTCCACAAATCTCCTGTCTCCACTATCAAAGCCAGCCCGCAAGAAACGAATCCTGGACGACTGATTACGGGTGATTGGGATGGAACGATTGGGTTATGGGATCTAGCCAGTGGGGAGAGTGATAAGCTTGTCGATTTTGATCAGGAAGAACTCGAGCGCGCTGCAGCTGGTGATGAGGTTCGAGTGAGTAAGCGGAGGAAAAAACGAGATTCAATTGGTGCTCGGATCATAGCCAAGCGGCCCCTCCAGATCCTCACATCTCATCAAGCCAAAATCTCGCGGGCTGTCTTTTCTCATTTTGATTCCCACAAAGCCTTCAGTGCCTCACACGACCACTCCGTCAAACGACTCGATCTAGAGACTGGTGCTGAGGACTGGTGCAAAGTGGCCGGGCCGGAGAAGTGCTTGTTGGACATGGATGAGTGCAAAGGACGTGAAGGTTTATTAGTCACGGGTTGTATGGACAGGACGGTGTGTTTTTGGGATGTACGAGAAGGTAGGAGTTGACTTTTCACTGTATGATTGAGATTTTGATACCTATGGACAAAGCTCTCTCTGATCACAGCCTCACACCTTTCATATCCTCATTTTATTACTTTTAGCATCTCAAAATGTCTCACTAACTCTTCACGGACACCAAGGACCAGTTTCTTCAATCTCTTCGAACCCCTGTAACACCCATTCACTTCAAATTTTGTCCGGATCTTATGATGGTACGTGTAAGATCTGGGACACTCGATCGATCAAAGAATCACTCTATACAATCACCAAGCCAACGGCAGGATCAGCGCAGGATCAGAAGAAACCAAAGGGAAAGAAGATCCTCAGTGTGGGATGGAATGCAGAGGGCAATTTGTTAGGATTTGGAGGGGAGGATTGTGAGTTGTCAATCAGTTCAGTCAATTGATTTATCATTGTCTTTAAATTTTTGAATGTGATCACATCACCATCAGCAGAGTTCTCTTGCATTCATGACTGCTGTAATAAAAAATTTATCACTTTCTGTCCGCTTGTTGATTGATTTCGATTGTGGATACCCGAGTCTCCTTCGTTGAGTCAGTACGATGTCTGCATATGAATTGTTCAGTAGCGGTTAATGTTGGTCCACGAGCAGGCATCCAACCATTTCAGAGATATCTATCCCCCACCCCCATGATCCATGATATACTCCCCAACTCTCACCAAGCTATTGGTAAAACCTAAACCAGAACCCTAGACTGCACACCTAGGGGTTGCTCAACTGAGCTTAATCCCGAGTATAGACGACAAAGACTTTTGGAAAGCTCCCTGAGAGGGGTTAGTATTGATTGAGATTGGACGAGGTTTATCTTTTTGTCTAATTACCAATATCGCTTTATAACATTACTCCTAATGACCGTCCAATACGTTTCATCCACTGCCACAAGTTTGCTAGAGCTTGTTCCGACTTGTCATGCTCAGTGAGAGTCAAGGCAGTGAATTTTTTGGGTAGGTGAGGTGAAGCATGAGTTGTAAACACAGTGTAACCCTATATAAAGAGTGTAACTGATCGTATTTACAGAGATAAATAGTATATATATTTAGCACGACAGCGCCCCGTCAATCATCAATGTACTCAGTTTCCTCTTCGGTGCCATCAGCCTTCGCTCCTGCTTCATCCCCCATCTCACTTTCACCTTCCGTCATCTACCTACGACATCTTTGCCTACGTCCTGCTAGCCCAGATCAACGATTTATAATTAACTTTCAGTAGGCTTCATCTATTAGCTCTAGCTTACCTTTGGTTCGCCACTTGTCGTCTTCGCGGCCTCGTTGTTGACTGAGTCGGACTTGCTCGTCACAGGAGTCGTTTGACTAGAGTAAGACCTCGCGGCGCACCATCCCATATTGGAAGGCACGCCTGAATGATGCCAGAATCTTGCTCACTCATGCCTCACATCACGCCAGAGCCTCAAGCGATGGACATCAGCCCTCGCCCACAGCTTCACGTAGTCACCCCTTCTAGCAAGCCTACGAAGCAGAATGAGGCCATTGAAAACCCTAGCGGACGTTGGGAGACTGCAGTGAGTACATCTGTTTCCTCAGTGATTCTAACAACGGATTATGTGCATGAGCACACAAATATATAACGAACGAGGCAAGTGAGGGATTTGAGATAGCAGATTAACTGCTTTCCTTCCCTATCACGTCCCATACGCTCCAACAGTACATTTGGGCTTTCATAACTAAATTCACGTCTTTATCTCAAGACGTTCACATTGGATTGAGAATACAAAATGCTATGAACGTGAGTGACTTTCGTGAGACAGGGGAGAGAAGGCCCATTCGAGGCAACGGGATCCCATGTCCGCACCAACGCTTCGTGCGCTTACTGGGATGAAGCTTGTATATTTTCTGATTTTTTTTTTCTTTTGTAGTTTGAACACGCACTCGAAAAGAACGATCGCGAAATTCTGACTGAGATAGTCAAAATCTTCCACGAAAACCTCAAGTTGATCAACACAACTAATTGGCAGCGATGGTTGGCTCAATATGTGGATACGATCCTGAAAGGCAAAAAACAGATTCCCATGTACACTCTCTTCAAATGGGAAGAAAACTATTTGAAAAATCGTCAAGATGGGTTTTGGGACTTGAATTGGGGAGAAAAGGTGAATTTTGCGCCTCTTTATCAGTCTTATTCTCCTCAGGGACCATGTATTGTAAGTATCGCAAGATCAATGATTAGTAAGCTGATGCTATTCTCTGTGGTTGCGTTCTTGATGATGATGATTCGCTCACAGATCCATCTACTCAAAACTCTTGTGGATCATCAATTGGCATATTCTACAAAAATACGCTCGACCATTGATGAGCACTACGACAAGACCACGGCGAAGCCAGCGAAGAACTTAGCTCCTACTGCCACTAGCAAAACGGATTGGGATCAAGCCGAAGCCCTCAAAAATCCGCTTGTTATTCGACCCTTGGGACTAGACCGGGACTTGAAAACCTGGTGGCAAATCGATGGTATGTAGTTTTTCCTGCCGCAAGTTAACACAGTGTCACCGATGCCCTAGGTAGCGTACTGTAAAAACGGAGTCCAGTTATCTGACAAAAGTGTGGTTCTGGTGTGTCTTCTTGAAACAGACTCACCGCGGCTCTACTGCTCTGGGAACCCACACAAGTCCTCTTGCACGTGGGGTGTATTGAGCTCTACTCTAGATGAGGTTGTGGTCGCTCAAAGTCGACTTGAAAGTGATCCTTCGCTCTTGCCAGTTGCTCCCTTGCATAGCGATGACCAAGTGCCAGAAAAACGTAAGGGCAAAGTTCCGGCAATGTTTTGTACCACAGGCAAGCACGGTCAACCTCCCGGTAAGAAAGTGGACCCCAAGATTAAGCTGGAGTGGCAGTTGAACAAGGCGATTGACGACGTCGTCAAACCGAAAATTGAGGTCGGAAAGAAGGTGTGTTTGACCTTTCAAAATACATCCAATTGTTTCTTCCAGCTGCTTCAAAAGATGCAGATTGATCACTGATCGGCAATACCGCTTTGTCATACCATCTTCAGCGGATTCAGCAAATTTTGGAAGAAAAAACGCGACTCGAAGGCATAGAGACCCGGCGTCAAAGAAGACTTGCCGGTATTGAACAGCAAAAAGTCAGAAATGCTGCTTATGTTGAAGACGTCGGTGTAGGGCGCGTGAGCTCGAGGCTACGTGCTCAGGCGCGAAAACCTGACTACGCAGTCGACTCAAATCTCACCGACCGAAAATTTGAGCGCGAACTCCAAAAGTTCGAGTATGAACGCAAAGACTCTGGCTCAAGTGGTAAAAATTCTGGACGTAAACGTCGAAAAATTGCACAGAACGACGATGATACGGATGCAGAAGACGAGTCGTGGAACGAGGGGATCGCTGAAGAGGACGAGCAAGATGATGACGGCATGGAAATTGACGATGACGATGACTTTGACGTGGCTAGTGGTTCGACCACTCGCGGCAAACGATCTGCGAACAAGCGCGGTGGTCGGGGAAAACGTCAAAAGAGCGAGCCATCAACGAGCAAGGTACGCAGCTGATAGAAGTCCCCTTTTTCCACCATGTCTACTTGTGAGACCCATGTCCCAGACCAGCCCTTGCTGAAGAATGTTGTGATACTCATACTGTCCATACTGTTTAGCAGGTGGCGCCTGTAGGCGAAAGAAGAAGCTCGCGTGTCAAAAACAAGCAGGAGGAAGAGCCAGAGGAAGAGCCAGTTAAAGTGGAAGCACCGGAACCGGCCCAGTCAGTCAGCTCCTCCGCCTGGTCGCGTGCTCAACCCGTACCTACCTCACCGGGTCAAAGTGAACGTTCGGACAATGCTGCTGCGCCAAGTGAATTGGATGGGAATGTAAGCATCTGGAGCCGTGGCAAGCTAGTATATGTTGCAGGTGATAATAAATGTCAGTTTTCACTCGCAGAGAATCATACTTGATACCTGCCTTCATACCACTATATCATAATTCTTAGGCTGAGTGAACTACAAACACGTGTAATCCATAGATGCTTCCAAGCCAATGGCTTTACCACCGAGAAAAAGAAGTATCGCACAGCCTGGATCAGGGATTGTGATGAAGATGCCAGTGACTGCAGAAGAAAGTGAAAGAGCTGGCCGTTTAAGATTCTCAACAGTCACATCAGCCAAATCAAATTCTTTGGCAACACTTCAAGCTCGGTTGGCATCTATGGGCCACGAGGAGGATGAAAGTGACTCTGAAGGCGGAGCCTGTAAACACTCCTCCACATCTACCATCGCACTGAATAGGACCGATGTCGAGCAAGCAAATCGTGACCCGAAGTCTGACAACGATCAACTTAGCTCCATATTTGATACGGATGAACTAGTCTCAACGGTGCCAATGGGAGATAATCCATCGCTTCAGCAGCCTGCCGATCATCCGAGCTAGATACCCGCCTAAACTTACACGCCTGACTTCTTCAATCTAGCGATGCTAAGTTAGCAGAGGTGATCACAGCTGAGGTGGAATTCCAGCTATAAAATATCTTGTACATCCGATTACGCCTCGCAATACCGCTTGTTTATTAAGTCTTTCTGACCTTGGTCCACGTTTTCGACTTGCAAAACAATGGGCGTGCTGGTGTTCAAGGTCTTATCAATCTCTTGGTCCCCCCTTAGAGAACCTTTTCTCGGTCGGCATTAGCGTACCTCTGATGACCATTTGTATGTATGATACACGTTTTGTAGGTTGTGTTATAGGTGTGCAGATGTCCTCTTTTTTTGTCATCTATCTTGTGGGTGTATCAGTCCCTCTGAATCAGAACAGGGCCACCCAATGAAAGCCTCGCTTACAAGATGGTATATATGGATCGCTTTTGCAAACAGTTTGTTGTTTTAACATCATAAACCACGTTCCATGTGCTCTTTTTCATACCATCGCCAGCTTCTATTCACAAGGCACAGGAACAGATGGAACGGAATCAATCAGAGTGCATGAAATCGGAGTACCCAGGCTGAGAGCACACCTGTTCTTCTGACTAGGAAAATATTTCATGTATCTACCTAGGCTCTAGTGTCTTTCCCTCAGAGAAAAGCTTACCCAAGGTGCAGGAGGAATTTGGAGACTCCAATTTCCCGCACCTCCCACATCCACCACTACTTGATGTCCTTAATGGTCATTCAAAAGTTATGTTTGTCTGAGCCTAAACATCAAGTTCCTATAAACTTATAATTCGTGGAAGATATACCTTGCCTATGTAAGATTGACTAGTTGACCAAAGTACATATGAGTCAGTTGTTTGCTCTTGTACGATGCCGGTACGGTGAGATATTGAGTTCAAGTGGTCACTACAAGGCTTACAGTGATTTCCCTAGAACTCATGATTTTTGGAGTTACGTGCTAGGAAAAAAAAAAAAAAAAGTTGGTTCACAAATATAGGATGCCATAATATAAAATAAAATAAAAAAGTTCTTTTTATTTGATGATGTGTTTCCTTTTTTTTCTCTCTCTGCTTGGCTTCACAACAATCAGTCTAAGGGAAAAGGTTTGAAGAGTTTTAAAACAAAACAAAACTTTTCGTAAGACAAAGAGAGTGAGAGAGATTTTGAATAACTTGAATAGTCTACTCTTGTATTCTCTCACGTCACAGGATAAAGGATTCGGTATTTATTTATTTTTAAAATGTAAATAACTATGGGGCGTCAAAAAAAAGAGCTTATCTTAAAAAAAAAAAAAAAACACTCTCTTAATTTATTGCCAATGAAACCTTTACGGTTATTTGGGCGGGGTAAAAGGTTCAAAACTTATATGAAACAAAGCCCCTCGCGGCTCTCGGATCGGAGGGCTGAGATTAGCTCATCACCCAGCCGTACCCGATGGCTTGGTTTGGGTCTTGTCTTAGCTCTGTGGGATGCTCCAGTCAGGTTCTATACGAGTACATGTCTCAGTACGGTCTGAGACGGGCGGGATTGGAGCGGATGAAAGTGAGCACAGTGGAGTGGGGCCGAACCTTCCATCCGCTCGCTCTCCTACACCACGGGGGCATTTTTTTGGCAAAAGACGGTCCTTACACCACCGGAGCACTTTGTTTTTTTTCGACGCGCCGTAAGTGGTCGACCAGATTAACCGTTCTGAGACAGGTCTCAGTACGACTCACAGTGGTTGACCTGATGGGCGCAGGAGGGTCCACTCGTTGACCGTTCTGCGACCAAAGGCCCGACTACTCTCAGATACCCTGTGCTCGGCTTGAAGTCGACGGAGGGCATCGACGGCTCAAGATTGGCAGAGAACAAACAGTCTTGAAAGTGGCGAGCTGAGCCATCGACCTGAGATTGAATTTGAGACCGCGTGGGAACGGTCGAGTATTGGAATGAACCCTTTGGAAACAGTCATTGGCTTTTGGCCAGATCAAAAGAAATTTGTCAAGTCCCCATTTCACCCTGAAAAGTCATAAAGAATTTCAGACCAAACCTGAATGACTCATCTTGGGGTTTATAAGGACCTAATCAGTAAGTGAGAGAAGCCCTCTCCTCCTCACTTCAAACCACTCTCCATCTGATCGGACCTCCCTCACCATTTCTTGCTCTCCAGCTAATGCCTTCTCCCTTCTTGTCATCAAGAGGGTCTGCAGGTCTATGTAGGTTACGTATCTGAGAAATCTTCCTCCTTTCCATTTGCTATTCCCCAGCTGTTACTTCCTCTCTCTACTGTATTATAGTGTCATCATGCATCTCTCAGAAGTGCAAGCTCTATACTTGTTACAGTAACTTGGTTTTCATATCATTTCTAGCCATGCAATGAAACATTTGATTTTGTAAGATTCATTTTGAGGTAACATCAATTGCCTGGCTCGCTGCGAGCAGCCTTTTAATAGGCTTTGCTGGCTCTCCCAAGCTGCCCTCAATACAAGCCTGGGTGGCCATCAGCAGGCAGAATCAAGCCCCAATTGCTCTGGCTGGTGAGCTCAGATGTTGGTATGAGATCAAGCAGATATGAATATCATATTGACATGAGGTCAATATGCGGATGAATGCCTTTGATCATCCTCATATGGTCCATCCTTGTGTCCTTTTGGGGATAATTGACCTGCTATAGTTGGTCAATGACCTGAGGTTGTGGGCAATTGACCATCTTGGGCTGGTCTAATTGCCCCCATGGTGTAGACCATTTTAAAAAAACTCTTGAGATGAATCAGTTGGAAGACCGGATCAGCTCGTGTCCATATTGACAGACTGTTCCAGTCTGAGAATGGTCCAGCTTGAGTGCCTTTTGAGGATGGTTGGTCTGGTCCTTAAAAAAAACCTGTTGCTGGATGGAATGGACTGACCATTTCCAAATGGTTCAACTGCCCCTGTGGTATAGATGTCTTACTGAGGTGTCACAGTCGTGTCCCTGCTAGACTGGCCCTAATCCACTTACTTACAAGTTCAGCCACAGTCTGATACAATGGCTTGATTGGATTTGAAGCAAAACCATATTGCGCCCCACCAAGAGAGGCGCAAGTCCTTTTTTTTGTTTTCTTTTCTATTCATTGCTTTACGTGCAGATACAGTAGCTTGAGTAATTGAAAAAAAAATAAAAGAAAAGGAAGAAAGAAAAAAAGAGCATGCCCGTTTACAGTGATTTGGAAAGAGAATGTACTGCAGATTTGACAAATGTTGTCACCGGCTCTTCACTGATGGTTCGTGCGCGACCAGCCAATCTCAGTGAAGAGCCGGTGACAACATTTGTCGAATCTACAGTAATGACTTAAGGCTTGCTTTATCTTTAATTTTACCTCAATTTGTTTGTTTTGGATTATGTCTCTTGTTAGGTCTCGCCTCAGATGCTCATCGTAATTATTTATTTCATCTGTTCACTCATTTTCTACTCATATTTTGAGGAGTGAAATGAACTTTGACTGAAGAAGGGCAGCGCACCAGGCGCGTTTTGCTCTATTTTCTCCTCTTTTTCCTTCGTGGAATTCTTTTGACTCACTACGTGCTTCTTTCTCCTAGGTTTATAAAAGTATCACATTATGTTTGTAACAGGTTAACACATAAGAGAACCTAGCCAAACCATTACAGAGCTTATCTAAGTCGATGACATAGTCCCAAAGACGTACAGTATGCTGCGTTCGGCAAAAAGTATATGTGCAATACATACATGTAATTTAGACATATATATGCCTAAGACATATACATATATCTTGGCCTTTGGTAAACCAAATTTTGGACAATTTGTCCAGATATATATATGTAAAAGTAGACATATATATTTACTTTTACATATAGGAATGTATCTCTGGATACCTTCGGATAACCCGCCCTCATTCACCTTCCAGCATACTCACTCCCTTGACCTCAGCCTTAATCCCACTACCCCATTTCCTCAACCCTGACCTTGACCTCAATCATCTTTTGGTTAATATGGGGAAGAGAAAAAAAAAGTAAGTCATTTCAACCTTACCTAAAGATGTCAAGTTTGCTGATTAGACTTGATAGTCAGCCCTTCAGAGTCTAGAATTGACTCATTGCCAACAAAATGGTCAGGCAATAATGTGAATCAACTGGTTGACCTGCTTTTTTAGCATCCAATAGATCTGTGATGAATCAGGAAAAGCTGTTCTCAAAAAATTCAAACAATTTAACACCCTTTCAACTCTGGAACAAGTTATTATTCTTGTTTAGGAAGCCCTTTCACTAGCTATAACATGCTCTTTACTGCTCCTGGGCCAATTTTCAATTCATTTAAAAGGTCTTCTAAGTTTGATCACATCCGATCCCTGCTCATCCTAATCCTAAAATGTGGTAGAATGCAATACCAAAATTTCAACTTGAACAAGACATGTTTATTACTTAGTCATGGAATGGACATGTGGTTTTTCAATAAATTTTCTGTGAGAGTCCTGCTTCTGTCAGGCAAGACTCCTCACTAAAAATGACAAGGTGACTATGGGCACAGAGGCCAAGAGGGGAAAAGGGTTCTTAGTGAGCCCCTTGCTTCTATCTAGCAAGACATCTCACTAATATGTGTCAGATGGTAGGAAACTGAGAATCTGGAGAACCTCAATGAAGAGGTGAGAGCAAGAAATTCAACACTGATGATTTTCTTACAAGCAGCCAACTGGAAGGCTATATATACTAAACAGTTACAGACAGTGAGAGTTACATGCCAGATGGGGTGTGAGCTCCAAGAAAACAATGAAAAAGGGAGATTGGCATAGACAATATAGAGATGTGAAATGAAGCCAAAAAGGGAAATACAAATGAAGATATTTTCAGGAGCAAATATACCAACAATATAGACAATGATGATTAAGGGCACAAAGGCCAAGAAGAGAAAGTGGGTTCCTTTACTATCCCAAATGCCCAGGACTACTCTCTGCAAGCCAGATGGGCACTGGACTTATTTAGAACTAAACTAGATATCTGGCAAGTCCAGTGAAGACCAGTGCAAATCCTTACCTTGCACTATCTAGTGGTCAAACAAGCCTCAGTTTTTATCCTCTACTTATTATCTCAACTCTTGAGAACCCTTCAGCAAGAGTTAGATAATAAGCAGTGAGGAAAGGTTCTAGCTTTGCACCTGGGATGACCAACAAAAATAAGACAACTGATGAATAAGAAAGATATGAGCTTTCTAGGCATGAGAAGAAATCAACAGGTTACTCTTATAGTAGATGGTGACTAAGATTTTCTCTGAAGATAGAAAGTCTATAATATCTTTATAGTTATTCAGATGGTTGAAATCAGTTTTAATGATGATGATCCTCCTCCTCCTGTAGAGGTGGTCAGATCCATCTTTTATATTCTTATCCACTATCCTTTATTAGTATACACTCATTACAAGGGAAAAGTTTACTATGTTTTGTTATTATTAGTACATAACATCTTGTATGTTATTACAGTTTCAGTTTATGGTTTACAGCAGGTTACTCTATATGTAATCATGCTGTAATATACACTTTTAATTCAGTTTTACAGTGGATTCTTAATTACAGCTCTCAAAACTGAGCTATGGGGTGTGATAGGAATATAATTATATTAACATTTGCAGCTCCATGGTACCTCTGAAGTACTCAGGGGCTGACATTTTCTCTGTGGCATTTTGGTTCATCTGAAGCGAATCTTGAACTCAATAAAGTCCCTTCGTCAGCATCAGGCCAGTTAACTGACTTCAACTGGCTCAAACCTTGATGAAGGGACTTTATTAAGTTTAAATGAATCTATCTAAATCCTTAAAAGGAGACATGGTCAAATTTTTTTAGACTTATCAATTCTATCTTTTTCCCTCTTTTTTTCACTTGGTGAACTTTGAGCACAAGGTTTAACAGTTAAAGCTAGAGGAGAGTTGGAAATAGGAGAAGGTGGTGTTGAGGATGATGGGAAAGGTGATATAGTGATAAAGGAAGGATCAAATGAAGAAGAAGAAAAGTGGCTGACTGTAGCATGTTACTTGATCACAAAGGGTGATTACTGACTTGGAAATACATCACAAAGAGAGTCTTTGTCCATTTTTTGTAAATGAAAGTGAGATTCTGGTGTAACACACCAGGGAGGCAAAAATGGTGGTCGGATTGGATCTTGGCTCGATGGGTGGGTGTATTGATGATGGTCAGCACTGGTCTTGAGAGAGACACCGATGCAGGGTCAGCAGGTCTATCCCGATTCCCGAGACGCACCATCACCTGGCATATCCGGTTGGTATATATTTTATCCAACTTTTGCCGAAGGCTCAAGTCATATATATCTGTGACAGATATATATCCATATGTCTGTTGACAGATACAAATTTATATCTGTCACAGATATACATGGAATTTTTTGCCGAACGCAGCAGTATGTATCCGCAATCAGAGGCAGTGAAGGCAGCATGGCACTCGGCACTTCCTTCATCTTCTGAACGGCCATCTCGTTCTTGATGACGCCCGTTTGTTGCGGGCATATTGTCAAAATATGATGCCCGAGCAATTTTGCCGAGGGTCTCAGAAGGTCCGTTTTGTACAGTTCATCTTCATAGCCCACATCCGCACCGGATAGTCGGCCGTCAAGTGGATTTCTTCAACACGTGTGCTTTGGCAATTAATGTAGATTTGACAAATGTTGTCACTGGCTCTTCACTGATGGTCCGCGCCTGGCCAGCCAATTTCAGTGAAGAGCCGGTGACAACCTTTGTCGAATCTACAGTACCATCACTCGAGCTTCCCACTCTCTGATTTTGTCCGTGCCTTCAATCACGCGCCCAAATGGACTGTGACGTTGGTCGAAACACTTGTACAGTTTGGAAGATGGTGGAAGATTTCCTTCACCACCATCTTCGTTCCTAATGACGCTTTGTTGTTGTTGTTTTTTTTTTTTCGTTTTGCATCGTGTTAGGACATGGGTAGGGTACACAGCTTTGCCAAAGCCCTAACCAAGGTTAGGTTAAGCTAGGCTAGATAGACTACCGGGACAGCTCGCCAGCGGGCAGTCTGGTCAACTCATCATCCCAGACCAGACTGACCACCGACGAGCGGAGGAGAGAGAGAAGAGAGAGAGAGAGAGAGAACTTACGCATATCTCTCGACTA
>MU167238.1:33704-50888 GCA_015951145.1 Cronartium quercuum f. sp. fusiforme G11 | reverse complement strand
GGGCGATCACAGATGGTTTCGATGAACTTGAACGGGACGGTTTCGCGTTCACGAAGGACTCGCTCATCGCCATATGTTTCGAATTAGCGATGCCGGCTAGGTACTCTGATGTCACATCGACTCTGAACAGTGTCCTCCGGGCGAAACCTACCGAACCGATCTCAGCGAACCAGGTCGAGGAGTTAATCCGATCGCAAAGGGCATTAAATCGACGAGCCAAAGACCCCATGCCGACCTTCAGCAACTTGACAATTGGGAACCCGGCTCCGAGAAACTATACAGGAATGAGGCGGGGCGCTCAACGACCGAACTTCAAGCCGACTTATCAGAACGATAATTCATCGACACCGATCGATAAGTGTAGGGGCTGCGGAAAGGAAGGTCACTGGGCATGGGCTTGTCCACTCAACCCGAGAGTCATCAACAGTGCGAAACGACCTGATCAAATCTGGAGGCGACCGCAAAATCAAGGAGACGCGAGAGCCTCGACCAGTGCAGCCGGCCAAGCTGATAATCGCTTCAAAGTCAATTTTGTGGATGTCAACGGCACGACTTTCGAGGCGGACGTCGATGGCCCTATGCCAGAGGGTATCTGGACATCCGAAGGCAGCCTTGACGCAGGAGGCAATGAAGATGACATAGGTGACACTGGCGCGTCGCACAATGTCACGGGAGATGTGAGCCGCCTGACAAACTTCCGGAAACTGAAAACCCCAATCCCACTTTTCGTAGCAACTGAAACGCCGACCACTTACATCACAGGACGTGGATCGTTAGTTTATCAATCGGACGATGGGACTCCTTTACACCTCAACGATGTTTTTTACTGTCCAACTGCTAAGCGAACCCTCATCTCAGTGCCGGCGATTCTGGAGACAGGAGGATCATGGGAGACGAGTGGCAAGGATATGGTGTTAATCTTTCCGTCCGGTCAAAGGATGACGCTTGTATATAGAGACAGAAGGTGGTCTCCAATCAATTCAATGAATAACCGATTTTCCTCTCTTTCCGTGAATGCGATGAAGACCAAGTTAGATGTTGCCAGTGAAGCTTTGAAATGGCATTGTAGATTCGGCCACAGAAGTATGAGACACATATTAAGAATCTTGAAACACAACCTAGCGACGGGTCTACCGAAAGAAATCCTGAATGCACCTTTCACATGTCTTGCCTGCCTGAAAAGCAAAAGCCTGAGGGCTACCACGCTCGGACCATCAGGGGAGAAACCTGAACCTCTAGGTATGATTGTAAGTGACGTTGCAGGCCCTTACAAAGCATCACCAGAAGGTGCTATCTACATGGTGACTTTCCATGATGTATGTACCACATACACCGAGATTGCGTGTCTAACCAAACGTGATCAAGTCCCACTAGCATTTATGCAATTTATCGAACGCATGGAGACTCAATCGGGAAGAAAAGTTAAGCTACTTCGACACGACGGTGCCAAGGAATATCTCGGTAATGCATTCACCATGTGGTGTGCTAAGAAGGGCATTGAGAAGAATGATACCAATAGGTATGAACATCATCAGAATGGTATTGCAGAGAGGCTGAATAGGACGGTGAACGACATGGGGCGCACGATGAGACTGGCTGTTGACTTAGGTGAAGAGATGTGGGCATATGCGAATTTGATGGCGGCATACCTTTATAACAGGATACCGAATGTGAAAACGGGGAACAAGACACCTCTCGAGTGTTTGTTCGACAAGAAACCTCACCTTGAACATCTATGGATGTTCGGCGAGAAAGCGATAGTACACATACCCTGTGAAATATGTCGAAAGCAGGATGTACGGGGAGTGGAGATGCTGTTCGTTGGATACACCCCTGGGAAAAAGGGGTGGAAGTTCTGGGATCCGGTGTCTCGAAAGACGACACACTCATCAATGGCTCGTTTTCTCTCAGACCTACCACCCGTTCTGACACCTCCGACACGTTCTTTGATCGATGCGCCACCTACGAAGTACCAAGACACCTCGCATGGTGACTTAGGACATATCCTCAACCTACTAGAACTTGGAAAATTTGATGCAGACGAGGCGGTACTGGAACAGGACAAACTCGCGTCAATGGTGGAATCGCAATGCACGAGGCATGGGAAGATCGTTCCAAAGACGTATTCGGAGGCGATGAGGTCACCGGACGCTAAGAAATGGCTGGATGCTTGCCTCAGCGAAGTCCAGCAAATGTTCGACATGCATGTGTGGGAAGTCGATGACCCCCCACCGGACCAAGTTTTAATAGATCTCAAATGGGTGTTTGCTATCAAGAGGGATGGCCGTTACAAAGCTCGATTGGTCGCCAAGGGTTACGGTCAACAGTATGGAACCGATTTCACTGACACGTTTGCGCCGACGGCGACTTTTGCGGCGTTACGGGTCATGCATGTGATTGCTGCTAATGAGGGTTGGCACATCAAGGGCTTCGATGTCACTGCCGCGTACTTGCACAGCCCTCTTGACAGGGTAATATGGGTTCGTCAACCACCCGGCATTAAATTAGGTCCTTCGAAGAAAGCCTTACGGGTTTTAATGGCCTTATACGGGATGAGACAGGGTGCAAGATGCTGGTGGAAATTTATCGACAAGAAGTTGCACGAGATGGGTTTTACTCCGAGTCAGTTTGACCCGAGTTTTTATGTGTTGAGGCGGGGAGAGGAAATTTGTCTCATCTGGGTTCATGTCGATGACGGCGCTGTGACAGGTAACTCAGATAAATTGATTGCAGAAGTGGAAAAGGAGCTGGCCTCTCACATCAAGATCAAGTGGGAAGATAACTTGGACGACATAGTCGGGATCAAAATATCAAGAAAATCAAAATATCACATGACGATGTCGCAACCGGACTTGACGAGTAAGATTATCAAAGAAAACATGGACCTGCTTACCTCGATCACGGCTGCGACTCCCCTACCGCCGAACACGAAGCTTGAAACACCACCCAATACTTGCCAGCCTCTAGACGGTGGTCGATACACATCAATCATAGGGGCCATCAGTTACTTAGCAGTTGGAACTCGGCCCGACCTTTCCTTTGCCGTAAACTACCTGGCCAGGTACTCGAAGAACCCTCAAGAGGAGCATTGGAGGGCACTGCGACACCTACTATGTTTCTTACGGCAGACCACTCATCACGGCCTTGACATCCATCCGAGGACGGCGACCTGTCGATATCCCATGGAGACATTCGTCGATGCGAACTGGGGAGGGGAGTTTTCACGTTCCACCTATGGACACGTGACGCGACTCTATGGGATACCTATTGCATGGGTTTCGAGACGACAGGGGTGTGTGGCCACGTCTACTTGTCACGCTGAGTTTATGGCTATTGGGGCAGCCTGTCGTGACACGGTGTGGCTACATTCTTTGACGAGGGATGCCTTGCCGGATCTACCGACTCCTATGATATTGGGTGACAACAAATCATCCATTCATGTATCCACTGACAATGCGGCGAATAAACGGACAAGACATGCGGATAGAGAGTTTTATTATATTAATGAACAACTTCATAAGCAAAAAGTACAACTAGAATGGGTGCCGGGGAAAGATCAAGTGGCGGACATATTTACAAAGGTGATAGGGCCGAAGAAGTTCTTAGATGGACAGGAGGGTTTGGGTATTAGGCAGATGTTTTGAGGCGGGGATTATAACATTTGTTTTTTTTCTTTCCTTTTATTTTTTCTCTTTCTTTTTCGAGGGTATGGCTTTGTCTCGCTGTGGGGGGGAGTGTTAGGACGTGGGTAGGGTACACAGCTTCGCCAAAGCCCTAACCAAGGTTAGGTTAAGCTAGGCTAGATAGACTACCGGGACAGCTCGCCGGCGGGCAGTCTGGTCAACTCATCATCCCAGACCAGACTGACCACCGACGAGCGGAGGAGAGAGAGAAGAGAGAGAGAGAGAGAGAACTTACGCATATCTCTCGACTACAGGTTAGCATGCAATGTTAACTCATCATCCCAGACCAGACTGACCACCGACGAGCGGAGGAGAGAGAGAAGAGAGAGAGAGAGAGAGAACTTACGCATATCTCTCGACTACACATCGCATAGGTCATGAGCCAACAGCTCAGGCTCGCCCAGACCCAAAGCGGTTCATGTTCTAAAACATTCCAAGGGGCCAGGAGGGAGTAATTGTGTTTGATACAGGCTAGGAGTGGACAAGAGTGGAAAAGGGAAGCTTGGGGTTCAAAATGAATACATTATATATAACACCCAATTCCCACTTCGTATCACCTTTATCAGGTTTCATCCACCATCAGTTTTCCTTCATCTTAATATTTAAAGAGATGAATAACTTACTCTATACTTTAGTCTTTTCCTCCTTTTTTTTCTTCGTTTCATCTAGTCCAAGTCCAGCGAAGCCAGCAATAATAACTGGCAACTATGGTGTGTTTTGTACATCTGGAGCCGATTACGTTACAGATTCTAGCTACACAAAATACGGTCCACTCAATAGCTTACTGGGTATGTGGTCTTTTGAACATTTTTTTTTTTTTTTGGTCGAAATGTTTAAATTATCATACCTCTTTTAATAGCATGTAAGGCCGCTACAACCATTGGTCGACGTGCGGCATCACTGTACATATGTCCTCAAAAATATTGTACGCATGCAGTAGGTTAGTACCGATTCTTTTTTTTTTTTTTTTTTTTTTTTTTTTTTTTTTTTTTTTTTTTGATATAGCCACGGGGTGTGGCAATTACAACGATGCCGATATGCAGGATACCACGGAACCTGATCCTAAAAAACCCGAGACTTTTATGTGTAGCTATGCTTATAGTGTCAATGTGAGACCTCCGGATGACAATAAGCCAATACCGCCAGTTGATGATGCTGGAATCGGTAAGAGAAGTCTTCTTTGTTCGCTCGAATGAACATCAGTATCTAGAAATATAAAATGATGGAGGATGACTTTTTTTTGAAAAAAAAAAACCCCAATCAGCCTGTCGGGTAGAAGGGCAGTCTCGACGAGTGAGCTGTAACCAGCAAGTCAAATGGGGGCGTGAGTTTGGTTTTAATTTTTCGACTTGATCATTTTGGAGCTCTGACATGTTTTTTATATATTCAGATTGTTATAAGTGCTCATGGATTGGGGACTTTAAAACCTAGTTGATCCGGCACGATGTTGGTAGAATTGTGATCAGGTTGGCAAAGTTCTCAGATGTAGGGTTATCTTGGAATGGTCTACTCTAAACACAAGCCATGAGATTATGATATTTTTTGATGTTGAATAGAAAGAAAAAGAGACAGAGAGGGAGATGTGTGAAATATCTTACCTACATATATTCCCTCAAGTCACAGAATGTGGTTTTGTTTTTGTTTTTTTCCTTTTGAGAGTGCGGTTTGCTTTTTACATTTCACATTATTACACCTAAAATTTAGACCTAGCTCCTTAGGGGGGATAAGAAGAACAACCTAAGAGCTAACCCGTGTATCTACTAAACAAGTCGCGATATAGAAACCGACAAGCTGCTCTTAATTGAGAGGAACTATATACAAGACGGGAGAAGGGATGATGAATTCAATATAATCTATCCGTTCTACATAAGCACTAATTGCTCTCGTCAGTCGTATTGTAGCTCCTGAGATGGTGAATCCTTCCAGAGTCTTCAATGAAGGAGGTCAGATGTTTGAAAGCTGGAGGGTGTGTCGAGTAGCTTCGTGGCGTTTTTCTAGTCCGTCACAACTTTGTCCTTTCGTAGGCGATTCCAGAGTTTTCGGCGTGCTTTCGCATAAGCTCTACAATATATTTTTTTTAAAAAAAAAAATGAGCCGTGGTCTCCGTAAGTCCACAATGGGGACACACCGCATGTTTTTTCCGTTCGAATTCACTTGAGGTAATTTTGGAGTGGGCTGTGCCCTGATCTTAATTGAAAGATAGCGGCTGCCTGCCCTTTCTCTGATTTATCAAAAGTACAATCAGAAATCTTTTTTTCCTGTAGTCACGTAAGGAGGGCAATTTAGAGGGACTCCCCTAGTTCCAAAATTCTTCCTGGCCTGAGCTTTGAGGGAGGTGAGGCTGACACACAGGTGGACGTGCTCTTCATCTTCTTCGATTGCCTTCTTGGCCTCAGCATCCGCCTTCTCATTCAGCAAGATGCCTTCATATCCGGGAGCCCAGTATAGGTCAATAATCATCCTGTTTTTGACTATGAGTGCTAGTTGTCGGAGCCTCATCGCCAGGTATTGCGCCGTTGCTTATTTTGGCAGTTTGTTACTCTGCCTCTTGATTGTCCAAAAAAAAAAAAAAAAAAATTTGGCTGCAGAGAGGGGGGCATGGGAAGAGCTTCTCAGCATCTCTTCACACCTTCTCAGGGCTAATAAAAACCCCCCAGGCTTTCGTCTTGTGATTGGAAATTCCCACTTTTGGGCCCAACAACACTCACCTGGTGTATTGAGCTACCACCGCCACGATGCTGGCGCCAACCTTCTCCATAAATGAGCCATTGGTGAACCGCACCTCCACACCATCCTGTTGCAATTGTTCCACTTGTGTCATCACCACCTTCACTGCCTTGCTTCTGGGATTTTCAATGTTGGTTATTGTCCCCAATGGCTCGTCCCATGGATGGGTTGGGAAAGGGTGAATGATCTTGAAAGCTGAGTTGGCGTAAGTGGCGAGCTTGTCGCAGTCCAGAAACAGGTGGATCACCGAGTTGTGGTTCTTTGGAGTTGCTTGTAGGGCTTTGACAATGAGTTTTTAAGTAGGATGATTATCTGGCACTGTAAGTCTACTGTATTGGGCATCCTCTCTGCCATTTTCCACTGATCTGCGAAGAAACTAGTGCTCAGGCAATGGTTAATGATCTCAACAAGATGGGGAGTGAGGGAAGACTTGGCAAGCTTAATTTGCTCATTGTGAACAGTGTCGATGCCCGTCACTCAGCGGTTTGGGAGATCCTCAATGATGCTCTCTATTTCTTGGCAAGAAGCCTCTTGGAAGCTCCGGTCGCATAGAGGTGGTATCTGCGGAATGTCCGAAATGTCACATGGGGTAGTAACAACCGAGGTGCCCTTGGAGAGTAACTCAGCTTGTGGCCACTGTTCTGTCTCCTTGGTACAGAGGCGCAACTGTGCCTCCCAGTGTTGAGACAGTAGAAGCGAAGGCCTCAAAGGCCATGTTACCTTCAGCTTGAGCCGGAAAAAACATGCCAGTGTCGTCGCTTGAGTTTGTTCATTACCGCTTTAATATATCTTTGCCATTGCCAATATCAGTCTTCTGCTGCTGGAAGACAGCTTAAGGACATCCACCTGCGTGCTCTGTTTTGGATTTTGATTAATGGTCGCAGTTTTTCATCATCCCACCAGCGTTTCCTTCTATGGACATTGTCCAGGACCATTTTTCCCTGACAGGTAAGAGCTTCGACCAAACTGTGAGTGATTAGGTTGACCTTTTCAGCGACATCTTCATTTGATGAAACTTTAATGGGGAGGGAACTTAGCTGAGTCTCGACCGTATCTACAAAGTCATGCTTCTTCAGGTTCTCGAGGTAGCAAGTGTTCCTAAAGCATGGGAGGAAGGCTTGTTCATCAGTAATCTTCATCTGGGGCGCTTGATGATCGGACCCAAAGGTGTCATTTAAGGTAGAACACATTAAGGAGTGTTTGCTAAGGCGAAAGTTAGCCCATGAGAGGGCGATAGTCGTTAGCTTTCCCCGTTTTCTAGGGTGAAAGGTTGAGATTTGCTTTCCCGGCACCACCTTGAAGCCCACCATACCACACATCTTCCAGAGAGATCTAGCCTCAGGGTAGACGTGCGTCGAATAAGCCGGATTCCAGTGGGTGTTGTGCAAATTTGAGTCGATGCCCAAATACGTCTGAGTTTGGCTTTCGTGATGGTTGTTCAACCAGTCATTACAATACGCAGTTTTGGCCAAGATAAATCCGGGAGAAGGAGTTCCATGGCCGTGAGGTAGGGGCTATTGCTCGGCAGTCTAAGTATGTAAGTGTTGAGTATTAAATATCTGTTTTGATGCATCTCGCGTATTTAGATTGAGGTCTTGCGGCTTTCGTGTGTGTGTTAGAATGTGAGAGAGTTGTGTGAAAATGATGAATAAATACGGTCAAGTGACAGAATGTGATGAATCGAACTTTTCCGGGTTAAAGTGTGTTCTTGCCCGATTGAGACTGTAATTTGATCGCTTCACTTCGTCCACTTTTTGATTGATTTAATTATTTCTAAAAAATACACAAACCATGGATCCCACTAAACCTATCAGTTCACCTGTCCTTCTCATCGACCCTTCACTCAAACCCGTTCAACTTTCTTCACGTGCCTCTTCTCTCAACCGTCCAAGCATCAGTCCCACTAATCCATTCGAACTTAAACCTAATCTCAACCCTTCAAACTTCTCATCCAGACCTCAGATTCAACATCATCACTCATTCAACCTTCCAACCTCAACTTCAACTCTTCCACCCTTCACTCGTCTCGGCTCTCGACGTCAATCCGCTACTGTCTTCACTTCCATCTCAGAGTCTGCCAACGACCATGACCTTTGGTCTGGTGCCCTCGCTTCCCTTGAACTCCGACCGTCAAACAAACCTACTCAACCTCCTTCTAATCATGTGCTCACCCCTCTGGCTGACTTTCAAATCGACCGTGACAATAATCTCAACTCCACACAAGACCCTCTTCACCCAACTCAGTCTACACCCACCAAAACACCTTCAAACCTCCCTTCTACTCATTCCCCCCATTCAATCACCTCTCACACTCTTTCAACCGGACTTGCGCAACCTTCTTCCCCTCGTGTCTCCGAACTTGCCAGCCCCGGGTCCGAGCAGCAGACCCCGAAGCCTACCATTACTCAAAGCCCGCGGACACCCATTCTCACACGCCCGAGCACAGACACCTCCCCACATTGGTTAACCAATCCTTTGAACAAACTTCCGGCGCTTAATCTTTCACTAGTCTCACCATCACCACATGCGCCTACTGAAACGCTCTCCAACCCCAGCACAAATCCAACTGACGAGGCCTTTAAAGCCCAATCCCCACCTTCGTCGAGCTCCAAAGGCTGGTCGGCTGTGAGGAGTAAATTGATATCTAATCCTTCGTCATCTGTTCCCTTTCAAAGTCCATCAAACCGGAAACGGAGCGAGAGTGCAGGCTTACCGAGTACGGTGATTGGCTTGTTGAGGCAGCCTAAATCTAGTCAGATTAGTCAGGTAAAGACTAAAATAGGAGGAGCTGAGCTCACGGCCGAACTCACTACTGGACTTTTGCCCGTGTAAGCTTCATTGATTCATCTGACCTAGACCTAAAGCAAATCTCACATTCCTCAAGCTCATCTTCTTCACTCGTTTATCTTATCAAATAGGATCATGTTGAAGATGGCAATGGATAGGGACGAACACGGGCAGCATCGGATCCCAATCCTTATGAATTACCTCAAACTCAAGATCACCGATAGTATTCATCCGTTTCATGCTACCCATGCCGTGTTTAGGATCGAGTTGGAATACGGCGATCGGCTTCTTAAGGTAGGTCACCCAGATTTTCTTTCTGAGAGATTTCGCTATTTCTCTACACCGCGCACTGACAGTATCCGTTCTTTTTTTGGGTTGGGCTTGTTTTCCACCTTGTTTCGTGTATATATAGTGGGTGATCTACCGCGAGCTAAGGGATTTCGTGAACTTACATGCTGCCTATAAGGCTTCTACTATCGTGTCTCGAAATTCCAATGATGTCTCACTTCCACCGTTTCCTAAAACTTCTCTGCCTTACTTTAATCTCTTAAAGCGTGAAGGCAAAGCAGAGAACAAGATAGATTTTGCTAGGATACAGCGTGAGAGTTTGGAGGATTACTTGCTCAAGCTCACCAAGGCTACCGTACGTTGCTAGCTCAGATCTCATGTCCTTTTTTGTTTTTGTTTTTGATCATCAACCCCGTTCCTCCTTTCCACTATCTTATCACCTGGATCGTAGATGTTTGTGCCCGAAGCCAATCGGCTATGCAAGTTCCTCGAAATATCAGCTCTCTCACTTGCACTTGCCAACAGGGGAGGCTTTCAAGGCAAGCAAGGCTACCTACGAATCATGTCCAACGGCGCATTTTCTCGCCGGAAACGGGGCGGCTTTCACCCCTTGGACTGGAAAGGGAGACGAGCGCCTAAATGGTTTATCGTGCGCGAGTCTTATTTGATTTGTGTAGATGAGCCAGACCAAACAGAGGTCTATGACATTTTCTTGGTCGATGATGAGTTTCAGTTGAAGCGTCCAAAGAATTTGTTGAAACAAGGTATCCATCTACTCGACTGGCATGATGCGTCTAAAGAACAAAACGCTCCTCCTATTCCATCCGGTTCAGAAGTCGATCCGTCGACAGAGAATTCAGGTCGGAAGGTTAAGCACAAGTACAAGGGAAAACGTCGATCGATGTCTGTGCCTGATCTTGAGGCTTCACGAGGCCTTGAGAATACTACCGACCCCGACGATCCATCAGGAACCGAACTCTGGAAGCCAGACCCCAAGCAGCTTCAAAACGCCTCTTCACATGTGTTTTATATTGTGAACTCGGAGCGGGAGGTGAAATTGACAGCTAAGAACGAAAGGCAGATGGAACAGTTCATTGCTTCGATCGAACGCATGGTCGCGAGATCAATCTGGTCCGGCAAAAATAGATTCGATAGCTACGCACCGATCAGGATGAATGTTTCTGCGCAGTGGTTGATCGATGGACGTGACTATTTCTGGAACTTGAGTAAAGCAATCTTACTAGCCAAAGAGAGGATCTATATCCACGATTGGTGGCTTTCACCCGAACTCTATTTGCGTAGACCACCTGCTCAGAATCAAAAATGGAGGTTGGATCGGTTGCTTCAACGCAAAGCCAACGAGGGCGTTCAGATTTTTGTGATCGTTTACAAGGAGGTCTCCAACGGTTTTACCCCCGTCGAGTCTGGCTATACCAAGTCCCGTTTGCTCTCGCTCTCGCCCAACATTCACATGCAACGTTCGCCCTCTCACACCGGGACCGGGAATCTGCTCTGGTCTCATCACGAGAAGCTTTGTGTGATAGACGAAACGATCGCGTTCATGGGCGGACTGGATTTGTGTTTTGGGAGATGGGATTCTCCTGGACACGTACTGATCGATGATGCACCTGGCGGACTGGAGTTTATCGAGAACTTTGATTTGCAGACAGATAAAGTTGATGATTCACAGATCTGGCCTGGTAAAGATTATAGTAATCAGCGCGTGTCGGACTTTTTCAACTTGACCAGGCCTGATGAGGATATGTATGATCGTGATCGGGTCCCTCGACAGCCTTGGTAAGTATCTCTCCAAACTAGAATTCTTTCGTAGCGTGGGCTCAGTCGTCGAATGCTTGTTTAGGCACGATATCGGCCTCCAACTCGTCGGACAACCTGCACGGGACTTGTGCCGTCACTTTGTACAACGATGGAATTATCTCCTACGCACCAAGAACCACACCCGGCTCATGCCCTTCCTCATCCCACCCTCGGATTTCACCCCGCTCGAACTCTCAGAACGGAGGATCATCGGAACCTGCGAGGCGCAAATCTGTAGATCCTGCGGGCCTTGGTCGATCGGCACCCCATCCAAGATTGAGCACTCGATCCAGACCGCTTACGTGAAAGCGATCGAGCTGAGCGATCATTTTGTCTACATTGAAAACCAGTTCTTTATCACGTCCTGTATTGTCGAAAGCACAGTGATCACGAATCAAATCGGAGATGCGCTTGTGAACAGGATCATTCGGGCACGTGCGCAGGGTACGGCTTGGAAGGCGATCATCGTCATTCCTACGATGCCGGGATACCCATCTCCGTTAAACGAAGATGCAGCGGGTTCGGTGCGACTGATAGTCGAATGCCAGAACAGGTCGATCTGTAGAGGGGATACGTCAATCTTCAGTCGCCTACGAGCCGAGGGCATTGACCCAAATGAGTACATCACTTTCTTTAGCCTCAGAGGCTGGGGGAAACTTAAGACGGGTCAATTGACAACTGAAGGCGTGTACATACATGCGAAAGCAATGATTGTGGACGACCGACTCGTGATCATAGGATCTGCTAATATTAATGAAAGATCTCAGCGCGGGGATCGAGATTCAGAGCTAGCGTGCGTGGTACGAGATACGGATATGATGGACAGCATAATGGGAGGAAAACCTTACAAAGTTGGTAGGTTTGCACATACGATGCGAGTCAGGCTGATGCGTGAGCATCTAGGGGTGGATGTGGATGCGCTAGAAGCTGAGGAGGCCAATATGGAACTCATGGAGCACCAGAGGGAGGTACACGAGGGAAAGGCTGAAGAGCAGCGCAAAGCTGAGCTCGGGGCCCCGCTCACTACTCAAGTTACGGCTAAGAGCTCGACTTCGATGATTGGCTCGGGTATGTGGGACCCAGATCGAGAGCAGCGCAATGAAGGGGAAGCGCGGGATGGAGTGACCCATGTGTTCTCAAATCGGGCACGAGCGGCTAGTGTGATCAAGTCATTGGGGCACGACATCAAGGACAAGCTGTCGGGCCATAAACCGGGGAGCTTGTATGACTCGATTGGGGAAAGTATCGAGGGGCCGGTTGGAAAACCACCGACAAAGAAGTCAGTGACTGAACAGGCTCGTAAGAATCCGGAGGTGGCCGAGGGAAGGGATGGAAGTACTCCAGATGAGAAAGTACCAGCCTCGAAATTGGAGAAGACGCTTGAGGAGAAGTTGGCCTCTGAACAATCGGTCCCTGCCCCTTCTTCACAAGTTTCTCAATCACACGACCCGCTCCAACCTCCGAGCGGCGATGGGCGCGAGCAGGTAAATACAGAACCAAGTGGCGCAAAGGAACGTTTCAGTGTCACTAGCTTGGCTAGTGACGCAGACCGAACGGGCTCGACTACAAGCAAATCCGGGCCTATCGAACATTTGAGCCCGGGTAGAGGAGCGAATCTGAGCCTATCGATTGGCGAGCCTCCGCCAATCCCAGACGAGAGTACCGATTCACATATCCACAACCATTCCCGACTGATATCACAAGCGCAACAGAACCATGACTTCCTCAACAGCCCTCCCCCCGATCCTGCTAGGCCTTTCTCAACCAAGAAATCTAGGACTGGTCTCAATCCCCATCGCCCGGCTCAGTTTACGATCTCGGCTCCTCGAGTAGAAATTGACCCTTACGGTTTCACGGACCCACTTGCGGAAGGCTTCTTTGATACTGTTTGGCTCCCGATTGCGAGTCGAAACACGCAGATCTTGAGAAAAGTGTTCAAGTGTGTACCGGATGATAACGTGAAGACTTGGCAAGCGTATAAAGAGTATCAGGCGTGGGAGAATCGGCACTCGAAGCCAGTAAGGGAAGAAGGAAATGGTGCGTTAGATGATGAGGTGGACGGTCCCGAAGGGTCGGAGCAACGAGCGAGGGAAGTAAGTGCTACGAGCACTGCTACCGCATCTGAAATTAAGACAGAACAGCACACGGGGGGAGATAGCGGTCCACCAGGGACGAGTAAATCGAGGAAGAAGTCGGTGAGTAAGGCAGCGGAGAAGAAGGCACAAGCTGATGAAGGCTTTAGTCAAACTGAGCGGGATCAAATGGAAGAGATGTTGAAGGAAATACAAGGACATTTAGGTAAGTTTACTATAGCAGTTTTTGTTTACTTGAGGTGGTAGAGATTAGGAGAGGCTAATATGTTCTGAGCTTGATGGTTAGTGTTATTCCCGACCCGATTCATGGAATCTGAGGACTTGAATAATAATGTGAGTTTTGGTTGATTGAAGGATGATTCGAATATGACGATGTTGGATACTGATGAGTTTCTTTTCGGTTGGACGCGTTGGGTTTGCTACAGTTCTTATTCCAGAAAGATAGGATCCCACCCTTAGCTATCTACAATTAATCAATATTTGAATCTTTTAAGATTATCTCGATTAAACGCATCTCATGGACTATTTCTCTATATATCTATATCTGTGTAGGTGTAGAAGTACTGCTTGTTTTCATTTAATTTTTTCAATATTTAATCCTTTTCTTTTATATATATATGATTGGTTGATTGATCAGAAGTATATTGTAGTGAACATGATTTCTGGACATTAGTTAAACTTGAAGGCATTCATTAATTTATTATTAAGTTTTTGTTTTCTTTTGTTTTTTTTGATCTACAGATATACTATAACATTTAAAGTTGTTTTATTCTAACAGAGCTTCATGTATAAGCGTGTTAGAAGTATAAGCACAAGTGAATAACTGATCTAATCATGAGGAAGAAGCCTGAAGGACGAGGATATAAACGCTCCTTTTCAAGACAGGAGTCATTCCCCTCTCTATCCTCACCTTTTCCACCACCGCCTAAGATGACACAATAGTACAATATTGAGGATTCTTATGATCAAGACATCTGCTCACTAGTGCATAGTGTTAGAGGTGTGTGAAGTAATAGAAGGGGTCCAACCAAGGTTGGTGAGCTTAACTTGAAATAGTGCTTACTTATTAGAACATCAAGGGCTAGAGTTCAATCACTCAAGCTATCAAGTGACTTAATTAGGTTGTTTTATTGAGAGAATTGAGTGATTAGAAAGGGTAGGATATATAGTCCTATGCTTGATTGGTCACTACATTAGTGTCATAAGAAGACTCAAGAAAAGGTTTTGAAAGCCTTTATTGAGAGGTTTAACTAGTTAAAGTCAAAATACTTGAAGAGGTTGGTTGGTTGGTGGGTCATGTCACAAAGTACTGGCTTGCTAGTAATAAGAATAATAATAATATATATATATTTCTTTTTTTTTTAAAAAAAAAAAAAAAAAAAAAAAAAAAAAAATTTTTGAAAAAAAAAAAAAAAAAAAAAAAAAAACATTAGTATGTTGGTGAAAAGATGTAAGTCAAGTTAGATAAGGAGGCAAACTTGTGAGCCTAAAAAAAAAAAAAGAAAAGAAATTCAATCATATCCTGATCTCTCTATATCATATCCAGGTCTATCTCCTCCAATTTCTCTTTCTTTTACATTCTCTGGTTGTCTTATATATATATATATAGTCAGTTTAAAACAATTTTTGTAGGCACTTTCATGCACCAACTTACTCCTCTCTGGCTACCCAAAGTAGTCTCCTATGTTGAAGGGTTACAAGTGCCTGTGTAAGGGCTTTTTAGAGTGAACAGTCTTGAGACCATGAAAGCTAGAAAAAACATGGAGTCTTGTATATGAATCCGATTTGATGTGATGACAGTTGACTAGTTGATAATAGAGGGCTCTGTCAGGCCAGGGATTATATACAAGAGATTTCTCAGACTCAGTTTGTTCACAGCTGAAGACAGATACAAAGGCATGAAAGTGAGAACAAAAGAAGGTTGAAGTTCAGGTGAAAACATACAGACAGAAAGAAACTAGCTTGAGTATCTTCAGGAGAGAATGAGTGTTGAGTACTATCAGCATCTGAGCATAGTGTGACATCAACATCCTACCCCTACCAAGATTTGAACCTCACTTTAATTAGTACATCAAAAGCAGAGAGGTGGATTTTTTTTTTTTTTTCCCTCTACTGGGGGGGAGGAGGGGGAATTGCATGCATGACCTGCAGATCAGATTGCATAAATAAACTGCAGCCATTCCAGATACCTCAGAGGTGTTTCATGTAGATGGATGTGCATTTAGTGGTGCAACCACCCACCAAAGCTACCTGGTGAGGTGGTTTGTCTAAATCTTCTTGGCTCTTCTTAATATATTTCACCCAGGGTTTCAAGACTACAACTTTGAGCACATTGCCTCTCAACTACACTCTCCCCCAACTGGTCTTTTGGAAGAAGTTAGCCTCCCTAGGGACTCATCCTATCTCTCCAAGTTTTTCATCTCAGAGCTTGATGATGCTATATACTGAACAATTCACATACAGCTCATGCTGTGGATTGAACAAAATAACCTTAATGCCTCAATCTGATTGAAGACAAAGTTAGAGAAAGAGTTATGATTTTATTTTATTTTTTAACTCTAAACCTATTGAAAACATGACCACCCCCTTGGAATCCATCAATTTCAATCCAAAATTCAAACAAATCTCACAATTAGTTTTCAACAAGGTTTAGGTGTTGACTTTGTTCACAGTCTCAGTTTCAAGAAGCTGTGTATGACAACATTACATTAAGAGCATTGATAGTCATAATAATATATGTATACATATGTCATACAAGTTACAACAAGTGAAACCTGTCACTGTATTTATTCCATTGGCACAGACCAAAAAAGAAAGAGAGAAAGGGCATGTGCACATAGTCTGATACCCTGACCGAAAATTCACATATATAATCCATCAACCCAACCCACTCTGAGTCTCCTTTCCCATCTGCAAACAAAAGACACTGTGAGTAACACCCTTATCAATCCATCTTATCCCCATTTCAATAGGATCTGATACCTCATTCTTTCTCTGTTTTTCTTTTTACTTTTTTCCACAAACTTTTTTCTCTCTGAGAATAAAAGTTTTATCCTAGACTGCAGATCAAGAGCTTATTTAAGCTGACAGACTCACCCTGAATCTAACCCCACAAAACCTTATTTAGGTACTAATCTATACATTAACCCACACACTCACATTGTCATCTCATCTGTAATTTTCTTTTCTTTTCAACCTTGTTTCATCTATAGTTTAGCCATATTTCCTTCACAGGGCAGGAGTTGAGAAGAGGACAGTACCTCAAATCACTTGCACTTTTATCATCAGGTACATGGTTCATCTTGTCTTAAAATTTTTCCTTGTCTCTACTGTTTTTTTTTTTTTGTTAGCTTTACTACAGTGATCAAGCTAAGTTGTACACAGGTCTCTCACTTGGTGTGTTATGTAATACAAAACCACACGTAAAAAAAGGGTAAAACAATAAAAAATTGAACCACACCTCAAACTTGGTGTCAAGAGCTGTAGATACATATATAAAGCCATCTGATGGCATTACACAAGTATCATCCACCAGATGAAGAATTGTAAATGTAAATTGAGTGACTTGTAATAATTAGGAGCTATTATTTATTTCAAGACAAACCAGTAAGGGCTAGGTTAGCCCTTTGACATGGGAAATGCCTATAGTGAAGGAATATTGAAGACTGAGGGTATAAAAGGAGGTCCCAGAGTCTTCCCTCCAGGAGGAAAACTCTGATAACCAATCAACTAATTAAGAATTTATAACTCAACAGCTTGAGACACTACTAAAGTGATCCCTGAGCTTT
>MU167238.1:14372-25844 GCA_015951145.1 Cronartium quercuum f. sp. fusiforme G11 | reverse complement strand
CTTAATGGGTCACCGTTGGTACTACTCATGTCTCACAATGGACCACTATGCTTGTTTGATTATGGGGTGAGAAAGTGTTATGCAGAAGTGATTCCGTAGTGTAGGACTTGATGAATAGGAGGTGCCTTGTCATGGAGATGAAGGTGTGATCACGGATGTTGACAGCCTTGTGTATGGTTCGGTAGGACTTAATTGAGTTAAGGTACTGTCAGGTTGAGGTTTAAATTTAGTACCGATTAGCTTAAATTTGGAGGTGGTGATCGTTAAGTTGGTTGTGGTGTCATCGATTAAACAACACTGACTCACTTCAAACAGTCTTGAAACTGAACTCAATAAAACAATCATCAATCCATCAACTAAATCTCCCAAGATGTCTACCAATTATTCACTCGAACATCACACCCGTTCTCTCTCAAATCACTTAACTCATTCACAACCAATGTTAGTCAAAATCAGTCTCATTCACAATCTATTTCACATCTGACAGATTTCAATTTACTTCCCTTCTCTTCTCTTCGCGTAGGACATTGGGTTCTACCATATCACCTACAGAGTATCGTCAAAGAAAGGTAGCGTTAATCACAGGTAAGATATCATTTACATCTTATCAATTTTCAAAGAATGTCGTACTGACTCTCTGATTTAAAAATCGATTTAATCACCCAGGTATCACTGGTCAAGATGGGTCTTACCTCACCGAACTTTTGTTAGACAAAGGCTATGAAGTTCATGGTCTCATTCGTAGATCATCAAGCTTTAATACTGGTCGGATCGAACACCTTTATAAGGATGTTCACGAACGTAAGTGATCTCTCTTTACCTGTCAATACATTCCACTTGTTGAAATATTCTCATGTACCACGAAAACTGATGCCGGAAAAAAAACTGATCTAATTTAAACTATAGGTCCTAAGATGGTTTTACATTATGGAGATTTAGCTGATACAACTAATTTGGTTTATATAATCTCTCAAACTCAACCAACCGAAGTCTATAATTTAGCTGCTCAATCTCATGTTAAAGTTTCATTTGATATGGCTGAATATACTGGTGATGTAGATGGACTTGGTACACTTAGATTGCTTGATGCTATAAGAACTTGTGGTTTAACCAAACATGTTCGATTTTATCAAGCTTCTACTTCTGAATTATATGGTAAAGTTGTAGAAACTCCTCAAACTGAGGCTACTCCATTTTACCCTCGTAGCCCTTATGGGGTAGCGAAGCTATACGGGTATGTATATATATCTCTCTCACACATTCGTTCATTCTTTCTTTCTTTGTGTTTGGTCTTCTTCAAAAGCTCAGGAAAGGTTCGATGACTTATGCTTTGCATCCGATCACTTCTTCGTAGGTTTTGGATCGTCAAAAATTATCGCGAAAGTTATGATATGTATGCCTGTAACGGCATCCTCTTCAATCATGAAGTCAGTCCCAGTTTATTCACTCTCTTTCTTTTTAGTCCGCTTTGATTCGACTCCTTAACTCAGAGAGAGTACGTGTACGTGTTTGTTTTTCAAGTCTCCAAGACGAGGAAGAACTTTTGTTACGCGTAAAATCACGCGCGCAGTAGCCGAGATTAGTTTAGGTCAACAAACTTGCCTTTACCTCGGTAATTTATCTGCTAAAAGAGATTGGGGACATGCAAAAGATTATGTGGAAGGGATGTGGAAGATGTTGCAACAAGATGTAGCAGATGATTATGTCTTGGCTACAGGTGAAACTCATCCTGTTCGAGAGTGAGTGTGATTAGATCTTTTTCTTTCTTTTTTAATTATTGCTTCGGTTTGACCTCGGTTGGAGCTGATGTGAGTTACATTCTGATGTGATAGGTTTGTCGAGAAGGCTTTTGCTGTGGTTGGGACAAAGATCAAATGGGAAGGTGAACCAGATAGCATGGATGAAACCGGTGTAGATGCGGAATCGGGTAAGGTTCTCGTACGCGTAGACGTAAGTGATTCTTCTCTTGACTCAAACCCCAACTGGAGCTTTCTAGGCGCTGATAAGGTTGTCTGTGTGTGGATGGGTGCTCATGATCTTTGTAGCCAATGTATTTCCGACCAGCTGAGGTAGAACTTTTACATGGGATGCCCACAAAGGCCGAGAAAGAGCTCGGTTGGAGGCGTCAAGTTTCGTTTGATAGTCTGGTACGAGAGATGGTCGAAGCTGACCTGGTTGGAGTCAGTATAAGCCTTTTTTCTATAGCTCTCTTTTTGTGCCTGACTGATTGTGAGGTGATCATGATTGGATTCCAGGCGCGCGCGGCCGACCACAACTAGAACTGGCTACAAAGGGCAGGGACCTAAGCCATCAAACAAGCAGAGGAATTCATTTCCGTTCCCAATTTCAATCAATCAATCATCAACATCATCTCCCCTTCAACACATCTCCTTCATGTGAAAGCTTCGCGCTTTTGTATACTTGGATTTCGGAAGTATCACGGCCTTCCATTTGTAAAAAGTAGATTTCTTCAATCAGTCATGGTCTATCATTTTCCTCCTGTTTGTCCTTCTCCACCCTTCCTTCGGCTTCAGTCGTTGGCTTTTTGTTTCAAAGCAACATATCGACATTTGTGTCTTCCCCTGGAAAGTCAATCGACCGGAGTCTGGGCAGTTATCTCTTGCTAGTGACCACGAATCGTTTAAATTCTAGCATTAAACTTTTTTGGTTTCACTACACGGTGTATATGCGTGTATTTACCCACGTAATCATCTATTGACAATCATTGGATCATTAGAAAATAACCAGACTCTCTTTCATGCCTAACTATTCATCGGTTTTCTTTCTTCGTCAATTGGGTGTTGGTGGGTATTTGGGTACATCACTTGCAACATCTGGTGATGTTGCTGCTAGCTAAGAAGTATATAAAGGAAGTGTGCAGTAGACTCAGATGCATCAAGTTAACTTGACATGTGACTAAAGCCCATGATGATGACTGTGAGGCTGCAATGGTGGGGCTGAGCTACTTGAATCCAAGAGTTCTGCAGTCCTCTTTGAGGTACGCCTAACAAAGGTTTTCAGGGGATGGGCGGGAAAGGATAAATACACTGGTAAACCTTCCTACCTTGCACCATTTGTTCAAATTCTTTCAGGAGGTGGTGGCAACTCCCGGGAATAATGCTTCCATCGGCTTACTTTTAGGCAATGCTTTTGTTAGTGAGATTTCTTAGGTGGACATATATTAGCACCGCCAGCACATTTGCCTTAGATGCTGTTTATAAAAGTACATTGATGACGATCAGGGCAGAGAGAAATTGGGATGAATTGTAAAGAACCAAAACCACAAGTTGAAAGAGATAGAAAATAAAAAATCAATAAATACATAAATACATAAATAAATAAAATAAGAGGTTATTAAATGTACATCAACAATAAGACGGTTAAGAGAATGAGTTCATGGCCCGCATCAAAGGGTCTTACCGTACTAACTTCGAGAATGGATGTATAATGAGGTCAAGGCAGGCTGGGAATCTAACATGTTGAGGGTGAAAGGTCATGTATGTGAGTGGATTTTGAACAGTAACTTAACCTGTATCATTCACTGTCTTGGATTCAACATATTGATAGATATTAGACAAAGTATCTTGGTTTTTCTCAACTAAATTTTTTGAACTAGCAAAAAGTTTTTTTTAAATTTAATAATAGTAGTAGAGGACCATTTTTTTTTTTATTCAAAATTACACTCGGGATCAAGAAGTCAAGGCCATATGTTACATATGGAAACAGATTCCAATGATTTTGCTGTGGGTGCGGTTCTGCTACAGTTGGGACCGGATGGTTTAGAGCACCCATCTGCTTTCGGATCTGCTAAACTGAATCCGGCGCAACAGAACTACCCAGCTCAGGAGAAGGAGCTCTTGGCAGTGTTGCATGGGTGGCGGAAGTGGCGTGCGTATTTGGAAGGCGCGGTGGCGGACACTGTAGTCCGCACTGACCATGCATCATTAGCATACCTGCAGAAGCAGGCCTTACCATCGTGCCGTCGTCATCGCTGGATCGAAGACTTTGCTAAGATGACGATCAGAGTGGAGTATAAGAAAGGTTCAACTCATGTTGTGCCTGATGTATCAAGTCGGCGAGCCGACCTTATGTTTATTGAGATCATTGAGAACGGTCTCCATGACCCAAGTGACTGGCCTCTGTTGAATCCATATATACTGGATCAGAAGGAGCTACCAGGGTGGGTCGATGAGGAGAGTGTACGAGTGGCTGTGGCCTCCCTCTCTAAATTTGAGTATTGTAAACAGGACGAGACCCTGTTTTACAAAGATAAAGAGGTCTCACCGTTCATACCATCTGATGGACGTGGAGACCTGATGGAACGGATTCATCGGGTGTCGGGCCATCGAGGACGCGACGGTACTATTGCTCTTCTTAGAGGGAGAGGATGGTGGCCTGGTCGCTATGCCGATGCCATGAATTGGTGCAAGTCATGCCCCCAGTGTCAAATTTTTGACAACCCAAAGTTGGGGCTCGACACAGGGGAGCCACACCCTCTCCCAAGCACTGAACCTTTTGAACGCGAATCCAAGGAAGGCTTCAAATGGATTATGACCATTATTGATCATTGTACCGGATGGCCAATTGCAGTGCCACTGAAGGAAGCAACTTCATCTAATGTAGCGGATGTCTTTGTAAACCATGTCTTCTACCAGTTTGGTGTCCCATCGGAAATTCTCACTGATCGTGGCTTGAATTTTTTGTCGAAGGACATGATGCGGTTTTACAAAGGGGCCCATATTCGTAAGTTGAATACGTCAGATCCGAGAACGAATGGGAAATGCGAACGTCTAAACGGGCTCTTAGAGAGAGCTTTGTTTCGGCTTGACACCACTGGTGACGAGTCAAGGTGGGCGGAGTTCCTCTAGCAGGCACTGTTCTCAGTACGTATAAATGAGAACACTGTCACGGGGTGGTCACCGTTTGAACTGCTTTATGGCGTAAAGTGTTGAGCTACACGCTCTGTGTTATCTGCCTCCAGAATCTTACACATGTACATTTCACATCTGTGAAAGCTATTTTCCCTTTCTCTCTTAGATCTCTCCCTGAAGCACGTGAAAGCCTTTTCCTTTTATTCATTCTTCCACTATTCCAATCACTCATTTTGTCATCTCAATGTGTGTGCGTGGAATGCTTCAGACTTGATACTCTCATCTTAAAGCCTCGGCTGATGAGGGATCAGCCGAAGTTAAGACCCGCATCTTTGGCGGTTGATTCGGCTTCGGCCAAAAAAGCCTCAGCCAGTAGGCGCCAAAGGCTTGTGGACGTGGGCGTAGCACGCGAAAGGGCAAGAATCGCTCATTCCAAACGGGCGGCGACTGATAAAGCCCGTTTCGATGCCAGAGTAGCTGAAAAAGGTACGTTTCAATTGTATCGCGTGGGTGAGACGATAAAGTTAAGAAATGAGACACGAACGAAGGGCCAGCCTTGTTGGTATGGCCCGTTTGAGGTCTTTGACTGCCTTGGGCAGAATGTGTACCGGCTAATAGAGCCGAGTGGGTCGTTGTTCCCCCATCTGGTAAAGGGCAACAGGCTCCAGCCGGCTAAAGCCAAACGAGGGAAGTTGACCGAACCGTGGGCCTTACCTAAGAGGCTACAACCGAGAGCCGCTGCAGAGGAACGGGTCGATAAGCTTAAGCAAGCGGAGGCCGTTCACCTGACGAGGGCGCAGATAAAGGCTGCGCGCTCCAGAATTCGCATCATAGGAAGGTTCGCGCCGGATGGGACGGCGCCGAGTTTAGGGGGGGGGATGGTTGTGGCAGGGCTGCAGGCAGCTCGCTCCAAGGGTTACAGTAGTGTAGACGGAGGTCGCATCCACCTGGAATGCCGGTAAGATATGAGTCTTAGGAAGGTCTAGAGCCTCAGTGCTCTACAACGTTGCTAGACGAGCAGCTAAAGAAGTCATCCAGCTCGAGCACGAGCTGGATCTAGGGAAGACCTGCCTAGGTTTTATATTCTTGGTGGCGAGTGGCATCATGAGTGTTAAGTAATAGTGTTGTTTATTTCTCTCTCTATGTTCATGTAAGGTATAAATAGGGAGGATGCTTCGCGATAGAAATAAACGCCAGTTCTTGCTGGACATCAATACCGCATCATTTTTGAATAGCCTCTTCTTTGCTTAAATCCCTTTGTCTCCATTTCCAAATCTCGACAAAGTCTCTTTAGTCTATTAAGTCTATTCTTTCCGAACCCTTTCACTCACATTATACATAACTATTTAGTGAGTTTCTAGTAACAAGCTCGGGCACTTCCTCGGCTTGTTACATATATATAACTCCAGAGTCAATATGGCGTCTCAATATTTGAGTTAGGAAAATGAGATCTTTGAAAAGGGCTAGAGAGAAAGAGAGTAAGAAGTCGGTTTACAATTTGACCCCCAAAAGAGTTGAGCGTGTCATAAATAATGGTGCAAAAGACAGATCATGATAAAACTCGGAGGAGCTGCTAATACTGTCAAGTACTTAAGTAAGTCACCAACCAAAAAAAAAAAAAAAAACATTATTCCAGGCTCCAACGGCTGTCCTATTCTTCCATCAGAAACCAAGAAGGGGACCTTGTTTGGTGTTTGATCAGTTGGAATTGAACTTTAATAAGCCTTGTAAATTAACTTGAAAACTAGTTATTTTGGACATAGAGCCGTGTTTTATGTTTCCGGTTGTAGTTCAATTTCACTGACAGAAGTTTGCTTCTCATTTTGGTCATTCGACACCTGTTGCTTTTTTTTTTTTTTTTTTTTTTTGCGCGATAAGTATCTTTTCATGTAGCCCATCATGATTCATCTTTTCCTCAAATAATAGGTCTGATTCAGATTCTCATCAAGCCAGAAAAGTCTTTTGCATCATGAATAAAAAGCCTCTTGCTTTCATTACCATCTGGCATTTATGTGATTTGGTCATCAAGCCAAAGAAGTGGGTCTACTTTTTAAAGGCTCTTTGTTCTTGTTTTGGGGACTGTCATAGTCACAATACCAACAGTGCTTGACAAGTCAACAGCATTTGAACCTTGTCAATATATGTGCTGCAATATTTAGAAACCCGTCTCTTCTTTTCAGATGACACAAGTCAAAGGAAGGACCGCGAACTAAAATTTTGAAAAATGAAATAAAAATCAAGCTTGTGTCACCAAAACTTTCCCCCATTTGATTATAATTCATACAGGAAACAAGGATTAGCCACAGGGGTAACCGATAAGCATACATTACTTTGCTTATGTTGTCTTGTGTTTTTTAGATGCGGCTTTCAGTAGGGTGGCAATCCGGAGGTACATGTCTATCAGGATGATCAAAGGTATGAGAAAGAACGGCACTGTTATTTTTTTGTGCGCCATCCACCCGGTTGTTTACGAGAGTAGGTTTTGGGAATTGGGAACCAGTGAGTTGATGAATAGATATTGAGAGGAGATTCAGGATTTATGGACGAAAATGGAGAGCAGTTACAAGACGAGTTAGAATTCCCCTTTTTATTGCAAAAAAGAAGCATGTTCTTGGAACAGGGTACGGTAGGCTTACCGTAAGAGCTCAGCAGTAAGATAAACTGTTCAGTAGTCAAAGACATGCTATCGGACCCAAAACATAGGTCAACCAAGCAAGTTGCGGTAGTTGTCGTTGCAGCTGCTCCATAGGCCAGCAAGAGTGGATAAATCGCTGGATCGTCTGAGAAGAATCGGACCAAAATGTTAGAGAAAGCGCAAGGATTAATCCGCTTGATAAATTCATAGAAAGTTTCCAAGTAAGCCTTCAATCATCATCATTTTGACGGGCTGACCTCGTAAGAGACCTCGAATCCCAAAAACGTAGGCTGGTAGGAAAAATATGAATTCGTGGGCAAGAAACCAACGAAACCACAAGTATTTTGGATCACCTGAGCTGGCCCCTATCATTAAAGGATCGTTGGAAACACTCTGATAGACTGGATAGCAAATAGTAAGGATAAGAAGTTCAAACAAAGGTCTATTTTGCTCAATATAACTTGTCCACATCAAATCGCAAGGTACATAGTCTCGTCTCATATAATCAAACTGATCAACTCACAATTCATGAGGTTCTTGAACAACGTGGGTATGAGTGCTGCGGGTGCGATGGGCTGAACATCTTTGTGTAACGTCAAAGACACGTAGTCATGTGCCAATTGGATTTATGAAAGGTGGTCAGTCGATCACCTAGGTCATACAAAGACTTGCACAATTTTACACTTGACCGTTGAAGGTACTTCGGGTGAAAACCTTCGTGATGGTTATCTACTTACCAATGGCAATAGTGGCGATTGCATGTACAGCTAGAAAACTGATGTATAATCGGTCGCGAGTCGGTCTAGCAGATCCCTCCGAGCTCATGATGTAAAATGATTGAAGTCACGCCGTACGCCTATCTTGTTCACGCTCTACCGGTATCTATAAAAGTAAATCAAAAATGTGAGGCACGCCGAGCAACACAGGATAACATTAAAATCAAAAATTAGTTACCCAGGACGTGTGTTTACCATCATCGAGGTGCGGTCATGGACGTTGACGTCAGACTCACGCCCATACAGTACTATGACGGTTACATACACTACGATGGCTGAATGCTGCGGAAAGTCACTGCATGACTCCACCGGCCGACTTGTGGGTGCCCAATTTGACCCTATAAAAGCTGGCGCTTCATCGGACTTGGGTCCATTTTTTTCTTTCTCCTCAGATCCTTCCGAGTTTTCAAACTCTGAAGCATGATGAACCTACCGATGGACGATTCACCTTCCAGCACGGGCTCGACTTTTTTGTTTCTTGCCCGCTGCCATGGTATCTTGCGCTCGCCATCACCCAACCTTGTTACTTTTAAAGAGTGCATATTGGACGTTCTGAACCTTTCCTCTTGACACACTTGTGCTGAGGGGGCTGGATCAGAGATATTGCTCGGAATGATCATCTTTTTGCTTTCTTTCTTCATCGTTTCCTTGATCAACCGGTCTTCTTTCTTCCGTCGTTTGCCTTACATGTCTCTACCACCTTTTACATACTGGCTCAAATTACCATTGCTTTTGCTGCTCGCCTCACATGATTCAAATTTATGACAGACCTGCCCTTCGCCCGCCTTACTTCGATCATGGTCAGACCGTAGCTTTCCCAAACCTTGCGCCACTGACAGGTGCTTCTCTGGCTTAAGCCTCATGCCTTGAGAAGTGTATTCGGTGCTTCAAACTCCTTGAGTTTGCGCAGATTACTTTTCGCTGGTCCTTGGCATGTCTCCTTTGCTCATTAGCAATCTTCCTAGCGGGATTGTGCCGAGTGTCTCAATAGAAGTTTGTTGCAGGGACTCGAGTCTCTCGCATCTTTTGCGAATACATGTTGTGTGGTAGTCATCTCATCAGCCCTCCCAATCAGGTGCTTGGCGCAAACTTCAATAAGTCCCTTGCTGATCTACAAGTCCGCTCCAGTGAGGGACTTACACCCAATCTCAGCTTTCTGGTGTGAGATTGATTGGGAGTTTTCCCCCAAAATATCTGCATTTCCTTACTCAACAATTTCATCAAACAATACATTTGAGCCATACATGACTCTTGCATGATTTTGTCTAGTGCACATTCTACACCTTACCCTGAATCAATGGCTTGAGGGGTTTTGAATAGCTGGTGGAATGAGCTTGAGAGCTCAAAGTCAGGGCCAAAAAACCTCTACCTCAAGTCCAGGTCCTGTGTGTCTCAATGTCAGGGGGGAGCTTCTGTTAGGCTACCTCCCTCACTAAGTCTACATTGGTTCACCCAAGTGTAGACTTCAGTTAGATGACCTCTAAAAAGAGGATTTGGTTTATCAAAAGAAGTCTCCTAAATACCTCAGGGTATATTCCCTGGAGGACAACCTGACTTGTAGTTGGGCCAACAACTACCTGCAGAGTTTCTATCCTGAATATAGAGAGTGAGGGTTGTTAATCCTCCACTGGCACCTTTAGTCTATATTCTAGCTTTTAGTTGTTCTTTTCCTTGGGGAGACTTCTATTGAACCAAGGGATCCTAAAATGAGATAGCTGATCTCCTATTGGGGTTGGACTTTTACTTACTCACACCTATTGAGCTTTACACTATTGAGTAGATATATTTCTTATAGAAGATATCCTCAATGTTTGTGTAGTTTGCTCAGTTTGGTGGTTGTGTTAAAAGTTGGGGGAAAGGCCCTCTTGCTGAGCCAGGAGAGAGGCTTTATATACCTTGAGAGTTGTCACTTCCCTCACCTTTGGTCTTTGGGCTGACCTGTGGTTCTCCTTATGTTAGTACTGAGTTACCTGGTCAGCTTGTGGTTGGTTACACTTGTAACTAGACTACATGTAGGCTCCTATCATAAGTCTACTATGCTTATCACTCTTGAAATTGAGCCTGAGTCATACTTATTAATGTTACCTGCTTAAATTCTCATGTTACACTTCTTTATTTATATGTAATACTTACATTACACATGTTTACTATATGTACTCATGACCTGTACAGTCTGTGGGACTGCTGTGCAGTCCTCAGGGCTGAAACTCAAAGCTTTGAATTTTGAGAAGCTGATCATACAGTCAGAACTGTAGTTTTTCATTGGAGTCATACACCACAACAATGCATTAACAAGCTTGTCAGCTTCTGACTTGGTCTTTAAGAGAGAAAATGACTAGAAAAGGATTAAGAATCATATTGGACTTACAAGAACTTGTTGATGGTTCAAGACTTAGTCTGACTGTAGATCCAAGTAAAGAGGAGATTTGTTATTGGTCTTGCCTGAAAGTTTAGCTAAATTGTTGGAAAATTTGGTTGGGTCATTGAGTCTGAACCTTGTTGGTGGGTTTCTTTGTAGACTGGCTTTGAAGGGAAATTGCTGGTGCTTGACTTATCCCAAACATCTCAAGAGAGTTAAAGTAGAGAAGACATGGCAAGCTGAAACCAACTCAAGCCTAGACATGAAAGAGAAAAAGGGTGGACTGTAGATATGTAAGGAAATATGTTGACAGGAATACTTAACCCTAACTAAAAGGCTTTTGTTTTTAGAGTCTATGTTATCCTTGGAAATTCATATTGGTATGGTTGGAATGTATGTTGTTGTTATGCCTTTACTCAGGTATCATGGATATGGGACAACTGTAGTTTCATGCTTTATGTGTTCTGTTATGCTTTACCATTTGTGTTGTATTACATATAAGGACATGACATCATTCTCATTTTCATTTTCAATTTCCATATCATCACTTCTCACCCCAAGTCTTACATGTATAAAAGAGAAAGTTTTGATGACTGATCTTTCTCCATTATTCAGTCATCTGGCTTTCTCTATCTATTAAGCCTCTTTTGTGTATTTCATCCAATTACTCAAGATACTAATAGATACTTGTTTTGCCAAGTCTTTTGTTCATAATCCTGTCCAACAATTTAAAATAAACTCTCTAGCACTGCCAAGATATTTGTATCGGATGGGCCTATCCGATGTTCTATCACCCCAAGATATGCGATGCAGTGTCAGTAGGATTAGGTG
>MU167237.1:416724-458528 GCA_015951145.1 Cronartium quercuum f. sp. fusiforme G11 | reverse complement strand
AGTCGACAGCAGACGGGTAAGGTTGAGGTTGAAGTAGTTGAAAGCCTGTTGGAAGGCTGGCGAAGGGTGTCGGTGGGTTTTGGTGGAGTCCGGTACTGTGCTGGACTTTGGTGGAAGTTGTTTTCGAGTTCCTCTGGGACTCGAAAACCAGAAATTTATCGATTCGACTGTACCTATGCTGAGCTTAATGCTTTAGGTTTCGTCTGCATAAATTGCACAGATTGATTGGAAACAGGACGTTTGAAGCTGTCCGAAAACAAACGACCTTAACTTGTTTTTTCAAGCCTCAAGATGATATTCAGGTTTGATTGATGTTGACTCTGATCCTGTCTCGGTCTTTCAAGTACTAAAAAGAATACAAATTCTACTGTTTTTTGTCTTGTAATTAAGTATACACTTGAGAAATTCAATTTCGACTGTGTTTTATCCTGTCTAACTGCATAAAATTACAAAATCAGAAGGAATGTACGTCTGATGAGATAAACCGCCAAAGGCATATATAAAAAAAGCTCCGTCGAGCCCTATGCGTTTAGAGAGACTTATGTAATTACTGTACATAGTACTACTGTTGACGTACACTGTAATCTGATTGAATGGTTGTCAGATTCAAATTCTTGCGCTTTCAGACTTTTGGTCCCCCTCACTCTCACTTAAATTGCGCCTTCGTGTCTCTTGCCTCACCTCGACCTCAATCAAGTCATCACCAACCAGTTCATCTTCTATCCTAAATCAAATCAACCAAAATTTTCAGTTGGTTCAGCTCACTTTCTGACTTCGTTCCCCTCAATACCTTCTTAACTGACTTTCCTTCCTTACCTGTCCCTTTCCACCGATCTGGTCCCTAGGCACCCCACAAGCACACTGTGTTTTCCACTTTACAAGCCGAAAACTGACATCCCTTGATCAGTTCGCCATGTCTTCTAACAACGAAATCAATTTTGGACCCGTCTTTATGAGGGGCCGCAAGCCCGTCACAGGTAGCAAAGCGCCCTCAGCCACGGCTAGCAACGATGGTGCGCCGATGTCCCAGCCTGCAAAGGCGAGTGGAGGACCTGCTCCAGTATTAAGGCCTCCAAATCCTTCGCTAGGTTCCTTCAGCTCTGTCTCCATCAGTCCTGCCCCGCCTTTATCTAAATCTTTCTCGGCTGTGGTCTTCTCGCCCGAGAGAGAAGCCGAGGAGCGGGTCACATTTTCTGGCGCGTCAAACGGATGGGATCAGTCTCATGCATTTCATGATGCTAGTCTCCCTTCTGTCGATGCTTCCGGAAACCTGATGACTAACGGCATTGGATCAATCCTTCACGAATACTCAAGAGAGACCTTGCTAAATTTGTATTCGGAAACATTGGCACTCAGATTGCCCCTCGATCTTGAAACGGATGACCCAGCCTTCAGCGAAACATTCGTGGGACCTCCTTTGGGTTTGATCGAGATGACAGATGCTGAAAAAGAGGTACGCATAGAAGCCCTGTCCTACTTCACTTTTCGTAGTCCGAGGTGAAGGCGCTGGCTGCGCCGCACCGCGATCGTCACATTCAGTCGTCTATTTGCCTAGCAGCTGAAATCGTAATATCGTATCCTCCAGCTCTTCGCGGGTCCCTTTAATAGTGAGAGGCGTGTTCCGGCGAACAAGGTACAACCCCACAATCACAACGACAATCCGATCATGCCTATGTCACCCGATGGTGTTACAGGTGGTTTTACCAGACTCTCCGTTGGCAATGGCGCAAAAATTGGAAAGCATCAAAGCCCTATCGACCGCTTCGCCAATTTGGGCATTCAGGGAGGTGTTCTTGCCGGGGTCGCATCGCCTACTCACGCCACCAATAGGCGTAGAGGCGATAGTGAAAACGATCCTCCAGGTTAGTTTGGCCCCTTTCAGACGCGCTGCCGTGCATTTCTGATTGCATTCAATCTTTCCGTAGAGGGAACACGTCGATTTCCTCGTCCGGATGAGCCTATCACACAATCCGCTGGCTGGTCGGGTAATCCCAGAGATCGTCGCACCCGAGATTCTGGCGCCCCTGCTGAGGGTAAGTGGAAACGAGGTGTACCATTGGAGGAAAAAATGCACCTGTCCATGGAGGGTGTTGCCAGTGGCAATCATAAATATTCAGTCCTTGACAGGATGGTAAGCAAATGCAGCGCCCTTCGCCGTGAACGTTGCTTCGATGGTATACTGATGGTGCATCGACTCCTATATCAGCGCGAGAAAGCTGCAGCTAGTGCTGATCAGGCGGCTAAGGAATCGAACGCTCAAGGCTCGCCCTCCAACGAGGCTTCGGAACGCCCGGATCCATCACGTGAATCATCCGATCAGCTTCTCTCACCTCACTCGGCCCGGGATCTCGATAACGGTATTCCTGATGTCTCCGCTGCGACTGCACCTGATGTTTCATTGGCCGCCAAGGAAGACTCTGACCCAAGCCGTGAGGCGGCGGCAGACTCAGCTTCAACCTCCGGACCAGAACCATCTGACCCCAACGCCACGTCCAATTCACTGGCCTCTGTCACATCTGTGGACGCGGCACCCGAAGATATCGCATGGCAGTACCGTGATCCGTCTGGAACTATTCAGGGCCCTTTCACTGCTTTCCAAATGCAAGAGTGGTACAAAGCTTCCTTCTTTCGAGATGATCTGCTCGTGAAGCGTGTATCGGACATTGCATTCGAAACACTCGAAACGCTAATCCTTCGCATCGGAGATCGTGACCGACCGTTTCTGGTTCGCCCTCCGCCTGCGCTGCCGCCTAACCTCCCTCTGCCAGTTACACATGTCCAAAGCTTCCAAACGAGCAGTCAGGCATCATCTTCCCCCACCACCCAGCGAGTAGCCTTGCACGAGCAGCCCTCTTTGCCTACCCGTCAGGAAAGCTTGTCGGTTTTCGATTCTGTAGTTGCAGCCCCTGGCCATGACTCCAACTCACTTCACGTTTCCTCGGCCCCGGACCCTTGGAATTCGACTGCCCCATCAGTTTCCCCTGTGAATCGCGCTGGTACCCTACCATCGTCATCAACGCTCGTCACTACCAGCGGAGGATGGCATGTCAGTTTACCCGCTTTATCACATCCACTCACACAAAACACAAACGACTATAATGGAAGCCTCATCGGTAACAGCTTTGTACCGAACGCATTCGGTCAACCCGACCCACTGCGATTCTTACAACAACATGTTCCGCACCCAGTCTTGGTCGGAGGGAACAATGGGTATCCTTTCAGTCTCCCCATGCCTCATCAACCTGCATTTGGCCAAATTCCCGTCGGGCATCATCTCTTCAATGGTGGTGGTCTTGAACCACTCATGAATTCTCAGCTGCACCCTCACCTCGGATTTGCACCTGCTTCCTATCGGGGCAATCCCGTCATAAGCACAGGCGGTGACATGAACGAAACTCATATCGCACCCGAACAATTGGCGTTTGGTCAACCCGCTGTCTCTGCGGATCCGTGGCACGTGCAACCTGAGCGGATGCCGCCTCTTCAGCCACAGCAGATGCTGGATCGGAGCTCCTTACAACATAGCGTAGCTCCCCCAGCGAGCAATATCGATTCGACCCCTCCTCCTAAAAGGGATTCTGGGACACAGCCTATTGTTTCCTCCTTGGAGCCGATCGGAACTCGGTCTTCTGGCAAAAACACACCAGTATCCATCTTACAGGACCTCGTACACCCTTCCGGGCTGGAAACCTCACAAAATTTTGTTCACACCTCTCCCACAGCGGTCGATGCTCCAATCGCTCTTTCATCCACAGAAAATACTGTCACCTCGCTTTCATCTTCTGGTCCTATTCAACAATCGACCCCGCTTTCCACTTTCGAAAAGGTACACAACATCGGTACGGCAGAGAAGTCAGTTTCAAGCCCACCCCAATGCGCTCCAGCTCCTCGTCTAAGCGATAAAGTCGGTACTCAATCACTCGATCAGCGACAAGCCTCTCAAGGCGAAACGGATGATGAACCTTGGCAAAGCGTTACTCATCAACCGACCACCAAACCGGATGCCAGCCCTGTTGCCGCAGCCAGTGCTCCGAATTCTGTGAAACAATCTAGCAAGGTGATCGTCCTCAGTCGCGCTCAGCAGGACGAACAGGATCGCAGAACAGCTAGCATTCAAAAAACCCAACTACAATTGAAAGAGGCTCAAGCCGTTGAGCGAGCGGCACGGGAGGCTTCTGAAGCAGCAGCAGCAGCTGCTGTTGCTGCTTCCGCCGCTTCGATTAGTGCCCCTGCTCCGTGGTCCAAAGAAGATGTTAGAACAGCGGGTTCCAATCTGTCATTGATGGAGATTCAAGCCATCGAATCAAAGCAATCTGAAAAGCGCCGACAAGCGGAAAAACAGGCAGCAGCGAATCGAGCCTTGGCCGAGCAAGCTGCGGCAGCAGATCGAGCAGCTAAACTGTTGAAAGAATCTCTTCCACCCACTTCCAACTGGGCCTCTGCACCTTCGCCTACTAAGCCGTCTGGGAACACTGGCGCACAGGCTGTTTGGGGTGGTAAAGATAGTGAGGCTTCGGTCGGCTCTGGGCCGAAGCATACGATGAAGCAGATTCAAGAGGAAGAGGCGCGACGCAAGAAGCTGGCTCAACAACAACAGCTCGCCAAGTCTACAATCTCCATGCGTCCCAACGGGGGTTATGCGGGCTCGGTGGGTACGGCAGCAGCCAAAGTATGTCACCGCGTCGTCTTTGTATCTCCTCTGTATATTCAAATTTTGTTCGGCTCAAAAATTTGTGTGTGTGCATGAATCTTCCACAGCCGGCTGTATCTGGTCCATGGTCTGTGGTGGGTCCCAAGAGTAAGGTGGTCGCGCCGCCCGTCAATGGGACCCGCCAGAGCCCTGCGGCGAGCGTTGTACCCGGTCTGCCCGCTACCAATCGGGGAGTCTCACAATCGAGTGTCACCAAATCAAGCACATCGCTATCTAACAGCCGTTCAAATGCAGCTTCTGCCAACAACTCCAATAAGGTTACAGGTAGCTCTACTGGCAATTCGGCAGGCGCGAGTGAAGGTCCGCCTCCTGCCTCTCCTGAATTTATGAAATGGCTACGAGAAGCGCTTAGAGGCATGAACAATGGTAAGTGATCATGCTTTGATCGAATTCAGGGCTTCAAAGAGTTGCACGTATCTTTGACCTACACCCCGTTGTCTCTCTTTTTCTTTGGGCTTCTAGTGGACGATTTCATGAAGATGCTTTTGGACTTTCCCATCAACCCAGATGAGTCTGTGCTGGAGATCGTCTCAGACAGTGTGTATGCTGGAAGCGCGACGTTGGATGGACGCCGGTTCGCGAAGGAGTTCAACACCCGTCGACACGCGGATGTGATGGCGCGCATGAATAACCCTAAGCCGGTGGCGACGCGGGTCAACAGTTCGTCGGGACCGGTGAAAAAAGTATCGACGATGGCAGATGCGGTGAGAACTCAACCGGCCCCCAAGAATGATGGATGGGGATTTGCCGTGGTGAAGAAAAAGAAGAAATAGATTGAGAATGAGAAGTGATCAAGAATCAAATGCGGTGGAAAACAAAAAAGGGCTCCTTCTAGAGCTTGGGTTGGCAGGTGTGGTCAGCAGATGGTAGTCTCTATGTGTTTATTTTCTTTGCAGAGAGACCACAAGGGGAAAAAAATATGTCGAAATGGTGGAGGAAGCGTGTTCCACACACCCTCCACGTCAGCGTTTGAGCGATTATTTTTTTCACAGCTTGTTGGTGTCCGTGTTTGTGACTGAATGGAATCGAGGCAAAAACCTTCCGCTGCTTATTTGAGTCTCCTGAGACTTTCACATGTTGAAAGTGCCGTGCCTAAGTCAAAGAACAATTTGAAGCAACACGTCCAAGTCTGTTCATAGATCACTTCGTGGAGGATTGTTACATGTGTCCCTTATCGAGGGTGGTGTGTTGAACAGGATGAAATTGCCTGATTTCGCAATAGCAAACGTCAGCAATATTTCCTTTTTCCAAAGCATTCCATGGATCTGAAAAGTGTGCTTGAGCTTGGTCTTCATTTGTGCAGTACATACCCATGGAAGCTTGAAAGACATGGTTGAAGAAGGCGCAAACTTGAGCCAAAAAAATATTTGAAAACCAGGAAACAGGGATCAATCCGACTTTGCAAAGAACACCTCTACTTTCAACAAGTTCACACATGGAGAACTTGTGTGCACCCATAAAGAGCAAAGCCTGACATCAAATGGTGGTTATCTTCAACTACATTGGAATGTTGGTCTACCTTGACAGAATTATTTGACTTGTGAATGAAATGTGTCAGCAAGGGTCCTTTGGTCCAGTTCAATTCAATCTGCCGAGCATTTGATTCTGGTTGGTTTACACCAGACCAAGATGCCCAGGTTTCAATGATTCTCTTTTGCAGGCAAAAAAAAAACTAAAAGTTCTGACTGGTATCTCACTGGTGGGGATCCTTTTGTCAGTTCCACAAGAGCAGGACCAGAGACTGGCTTCCCTAAACCCAGGTAAGAAAAAGATATATATCATTCAGATATTCAATTACACCAGATTTGACATGATTATATGGTATACAAATATTTATTCTTGATATTTTCTCAAGAGCTGGCTGAAGATCTCTTGAAATTTTGAATATGGTCACAGGCACTGTATTCAGTGGTGTTCACCACCAACACATTTGCAATGCATCTGGGCATGCTACTTAACATAGCATGCCCAGATGTGATGCAAGAGGTCATTTTCCCAAGGCACCTTGGAAATAGGCCAATGACCTTGTGTGAGGTCCTAGCTTCAGTTGGCTGGACTCTCACTTGAAAGTGCAATGATGGAGGGTTGGTTGAGTCTAAGACTCAGTGCAATCAAGGGTTTCTTCCCCAAATCCTCCTAGAACTGCACAGTCTAGGAGACAGATGGGCAGTGTGAATCCACTGGGTGAGCAGGAGAACCAGCCTGTCTGAAACACAGTGAGGGTGCTGAATCCCTAGTCAGGGCTTCACTCAGCTGGCACTTTGACACTGTTGATCTTCTTCCTCAACTAGCTCCCTCTCAAGTACCCTAAAGACAAGAGGGAGGAGCTTCCTAGATGAGGTGCAGTGAAGACAAGGTAGTGTGGACCTTGAAAGACTAAGAAAGAGTCAAAAGAAGAGACAAAGAGCCCAAGCTATTTCTATTTGATAGAATAATCAACACACCCAGAGTAGGGTGACACCACCAGCAAAAATTACTTGGACAAGGCTGTCTGAGGTGTTCTTGGACAGTGAAGTCCAAGTTGATCTCGGACTGTGGTTGACCGAGATTTTCTCATCTCAGTCAGTGGTAGTCTGAGCACACCAAGATGAGAAAATCTTGGTCAACCATGGTCCGAGATCAACTTGGACTTCACTGTCTGAGAACACCTTGGACAGCCTTGTCTGAGTAATTTTTGCTGGCAGTGTGAATGATTCTATGACTATCTGAGAAGAAAGCTCAGGGATCACTTTAATAGTGTCTCAAGCTGTTGAGTTATAAATTCTTAATTAGTTAATTGGTTGTTAGAATGTCCTCTTGGAGGGAAGACTCTGGGACCTCCTTTTATACCCTCAGTTTTCAATCTTCCTTCACTATAGGCATTTCCCATGTCAAAGGGCTAACCTAGCTCTTGCTGGTTTGTCTTTTATAAATAATAGCTCTTATTTATTACAAGTTACTTAATTTACATTTACTCTTCTTCATCTGATGTATGATACTTGTGTAATGCCATCAGGTGGCTTGATATATGTATCTACAGCTCTTGACACTGAGCTTGAGGTGTGGTTCAATTGTTACACTAGTCATTACATATGTAGTACATATGTTACACTACCCAATACCTATGTAATACATGTTACACTACTCATTATATGTGTACATCACTTATTACACATGTAATACATGTGTTACACTATGTATTACACCTATTCCTTCTAGTTACTATGTATGTACATGACTTCTTTTAGCCTATGGGACTGTCATGCAGTCCTCAGGGCTGACACCTTGTATCCAGCCATGCTATTCAACATAGCATGGCTGGATATGATTCAAATATGTTGGAGGTGGTCATAGACACTGCCTCAAATACATCTGTAAACCAACTGAATTCAATACCTGTTACTGTGTTCAGAAATTCAGAAGATCCTCAGCCAAATCTTCAGAAGAGATATTTGTATACCATAGTAAGGTATAATTCATGGTCAATGATTTTGATTAGACCAGAACAATACCTTGACATCCCTTAGTTCCCCCAAACCACATAACATGAAACCTGTTGTAAGAAGAGTTGGTGCGGAATTGAGTTTAAAAACAAGAAAAAACATAAAACCTTTGTTTCTTCAGAATTCAGTGGGACCAGAAAAGTCAATAAAATTCTTGGTAATGTTGTTTCATTCTTCACTTTTAATAGATGTGCTCTTGATTATATTACCATTCTGGAAATTACAGGCAACTGGGGAAGCTTTTCACATTGAACCAAATTTTCCTGCAAGTTTAGAGGGATCCACTTTGATTTATAGCAAGAAAAAAATCTGTCCCAAATAGTGAACCACTATGTTTTGAACTCTTTCCCTCATTCTCCTACATCATCTACTCATCCAAACACTCATTTGTATGCTTGAAACTTTCTGCAATCCAGATAAAACCAATAACCCAGGTGATTTGTTGCCCTGACCCAATTCAAGCACTGCCAATATATTTGCATCGCATGGAAGCTTGCTATGTAACATAGCATGTCTTCATGTGATACTATGGACCATTTGTCAAGGTCCCTACCTTGGAAAATAGACCTATTGCATCGCATCTTGGCCTGCTATGTGACATAGCATGCCTCTATGCGATGCAATTTTCTTGGCAGTGAAGTATGGTGGTCTGATACCCCAGCTCCAAAACTTGCTGGAAACTAGACAAATTTTTGAAATCAACCTTTATCCCCTACATGTTAGGACTTGGATAACACTCTTCATGGCCTGTATTCATGTGTTTTGTTGGTGTTCAATTGACAAACAAATAATGTAAAATGAAGAATTATGTGTACACAGCTAAACTGGTGTGAGTTCCACAAAATGAACATGTGGCTACCCCATTGAGTGGGACCCACACAAATGGAAACACCAGTAGGTACCTAACAGGATAAACCTCAACCAAACCAACAGAAGGATCAAAACACACATAAATAGTTGTGTGGCCTACATACTTTCTCTTTCCCCTGTCTTTGGAAAGAGAAAGTTGACAGAATAACAGGAATGAATGTTCAGTGTTCATTTCTTATTCCAGTGTTATACCTAACACTCTTTGAGTCTCTCACCTTGATCAATTAAAAGAGAAGATAATTGACCAGCTTCATTAGCATACTGACAGCAAAAGTATAAACTGAACAAACATAGCCAATGAAGAAAGAAAATAGAGAGATAAGAAACTTATGAAATTAAGAAAAACATACCTGACAGAATAACAGGAATGAACAGTGTTCAGTTCTTATTCCAGTGTTATACCTAACACTCTTTGAGTCTCTCACCTTGATCAATCAAAAGAGAAGATAATTGACAAGGAAAGAAAGAGAGACTCGGAGAGGTTGGTTTCTGTCAGATATTTTCTATGCTCTTGGGCATTAGGTTACAAAGAGTGAGAGAAAAGAAGAAACAGAAAGGAGATAGGTCTTCCAATTCATACCAAACCATACAGTGAGTGTAATTGATAGAAACCATGTATGAACCTGAAACAAAACAGTGAAACACAAATTTTTAAAAAGGGTGCATGAGGAAAATTGAAAGAAATAAACTGAAATTTTTTAACAAAAGTAAGTACCCCCTACCTTTGACCCCACACTCTTCTTTATCCTTTCTCTCTATCAGTTTCTCTTCTTTCCTTAACTCACACTTACCTGACTGATACTCCATCCTCATTAACCAATCAGATTTCATAGACCACTTTGAGCACATAGCTCATCCTATCCCTTGTACTTGTTTGTACTTGCTGAATCCCTCAAAAGTAGACAGTAGTTCTGCAATCTCCCAATTTCAACCTTACCTGATAAGATGTATCCCTCTCTCTTTTGTTGTCACAGGTCAGCATCTTTTATAGAGCTGCAAGTTTCCCATATTCTCACTTAACATGCAGTAAACTTCACTAGGCAGTGTTCCGAAACAGGAGAACATTTTCATGTTTTGAAGTTTTGTCTCACATTATGTTTATGAGTTTTTTTTTTTCCAAATATCATGTGTTCAGACCTAAAAATCACTTGGTGATACCTGACTGAACACCTCACCAACTCCAAGTCTTTTTCTCTTCATTGTTGAACTCAAGACTCGGAGTTGGTGGAGGATTTGAGTTTGGAAACAATATCTGATTCAAACTTGGCTACAAAGCAGCCCTTTTTGAAGGACTGCTTGCTCAAGTATGATGCCCCTCTGTAAGCATAAGCACATGCCAGTTTTGTGTTTGTGTGGGGTGCATAAACACTTAAGGGTGAAGCTACGCACTGAGACTGGAATCCTTTTACAGAAACCATTCTTCCAACCAGAGCAAGTGTATCTTTCTCAAAAGTGTTGTAGGATAACTGGTCAATTGTAAACTAAACATCTGACCACTTGACACATTACTACCATTGTTGCCTTGTATTGAAACTAAGAATTGTCATATGAAAAAAGATACCCTTCTAATACCAGACCAGTCACCCAACTTTTCTCTGTATGAGGCTAATTAACTGAACATCTGCAACAAAGCTGTGCTGGATGGAGGTGTCCAACTTGACTAGTGCTATTTTCAAGTACCCCTTGTCCCTCCCCCCTCTTGAATAATACATGCATAAGATGACCTACCAAAGTTGAGTTGGATGCAAAAATCCGATGCAACCTTGTTGCAGTTGAAAGTCTAACACAAGCCTCATTTAAGCTTTACTGGTCAACCTGTCCACCACATGGCCTCAGACAATGACTTCAGGTGGGTATCTTCGACATTTGGGATTGGCTGGGAGATGTGTGCCACTATCAACAAAGTTGGGTTGTGCATCATCGGGTCGGATGAGTGCATCTGACTTACCATCAGATGATGTACTCATCCGTTACAATCATGCTCATATCCAAGCTCCCTCCCCTCTTCGAATATGAGCATGGTGTAGCAGATAAATATGTTCGTCCAATCCAACTTTCTGGGCGGTGTGCTGTGACTGAGATATACTTATAAATCAAGTTTTATCCATGGAGTTTAAAGCCATATGTATGATGGCTAGAAAGCACTGGATGTCAATACAAATTGACGGGGTCGAGTACTACTCTAAAGTGTTCTCTATTGAACAAGCTTCATTTGATCTACAGTTCCATCCCAATTGAACAAACCAGCCAAACCAGCACAAAAATGTAATTACAGAGCCTTGGCCAATGCGTCACCATCTAACATGGTACCAGAAAACACGATTTGCTTCAATGACTTCAATGCAATGTGATAAGAAGTAAACTAAACATGCGATCGAGTCTCAGATCAACTCTACCTCATGTCGCAGCCTACAATCAGAGTGGAGAGCAACAGAGTTATGAGCGACATGAAAAGGTAAAGCGCGATCAATTAGAATGACGCACCTCGACTGCCTTACTAGCCGCCTCGTCCAACCCATCAAAAGCGCTAAATATTCGTCATTGGTTAATCAATAAGATCCTCACTTGGAAGACACAAACCGAATACTTCTGAATATAACACCACTCACAAAATCTTCATATTTGCTTCTTTAATCAACCTGTGTATTCCGAGTTCGAAACCTCAGTCAAAAGGTGTTGTGCAACATGCGGAAAAGGTTCATGAGGTGGAGACTGACTGCTTTGCTTCCTTTTCTTTGGTTCCCTGGAGACGAACAATTAATGGAATGTCTAGTGATAGTTCATTTGTTGCTTTGATGATCCCCCTGGAATATCAAAACAAGACCAGTACATCAGATCTTGGTTTCTTGCAACAAACTTTGGTACGAGAACACTCACTCGGCAATTACATCGCATCGCATACTGATATTAAGGGATATGTCTCTAGGTAAGCATTCCGGATGGATAACGAACCGAATAGCACTACTAGTAGAAGGACTCACATTCCACCGAAGATCTAGAAAGTAATTCGAGTTTCTTAAGTGTTACATCGTATTTTTAATTTGATTTAGTGGAACTTCGCGGAACGTACGTTTACAAAGATGGATTTGACACCTTTATCACTTGTGATCAGTTCAAAAGCCTTCTTTACAGCTTCTGCGGTTGCACCGCCCCCGACATCCAAGAAGTTGGCTGGGTTTCCTGGACACCATACAAGTAGGAAATGAGTGTCATGAAGATCGGAGGAGAATGAGCAGATGATGAATGTACCGCCAGCCAATTTCAGCACATCCATTGTTGCCATCGCCAATCCAGCTCCGTTAACGAGGCAGCCGATGTTTCCATCGAGTTTGATGAGGTTGAGGCCGTACTCAGCAGCTTCTACTTCAGTAGCATCTTCTTGAGTCCGGTCCCTCAACTTGAAAACTTCTGCTTGTCGGAATTCTGCATTTTCGTCGAATCCGAGTTTGGCATCCATACTTCATCCACAGGTGAAATAGTCTTTTTCAGTACCAAAGCAAGTAACCGAAGGAAGCGATTCGTTCGGACCAAAGAAAGAACTGACCAGAGTACGGCACCATCTTTAGTTTCAGCCAACGGATTGATTTCGATTTGAGTGGCGTCCTTGTCCTTGAAAAGTTTGTACAACTTGATGAAAACGTCTGCGGCAGCTTTTTGATCCTTGATGCCTAACTTCTTCGCAATCTCAATTCCTTGCTCTTGGTTCAGGCCCTTGTAAAAGTCGATAGGGTAGGTTAAAATCGCATTCGGGTCCTTCGCGGCCACTTCTTCAATATTCATTCCACCTTGGGCAGAGGCGACCAGCGCCGGGCCGTTGAGGGTCCGATCGTTCAGGATGGCTACGTAGTATTCATGTGAAGGTTCACGTCTCTCGGCCAACATGACCTAAATTCCAACAACGTAAACCAGCGTAAGTTTAGTTCAGTCATTGATGCTATAGGCAAGATCCCAGATTACAGACAGGAGAAGGCTCGTACGGCATTGCAAATTCGACCTGCAGCACCCGTCTGTTTGGTAATCAGCTTTTGTCCTAACATCCTAGTCGCAAAATCCCGAGCCTGATCTGGTGAGTCGACCATCTGGACCCCTCCTTTCAGTCCATTGGAACCCTCGAAGTGGCCTTTACCTCGCCCACCGGCCAGCACCTGAGCTTTAATGACCATCGGTTTCCCTGTTATTTTACCAAGCGTCAGAACGGTCTTCAAGCTTTGCTGAAGTTCGATAAGAGGGAGGGATGGACGGACCAGCTTCTTTGACAATCTTGTAAGCCTCTTCAGGATTTTTAGCTGCCTGGCTAGCTGGAGTCGGAATCCCGTACTGGTTCAAGAGGTTCATCGATAGATACTCGTGAATGGATAGATGACGTTTTTGGACATTTTGGCACTGGGAGGCCTGTAGGTCAGAATTTGTTAACATCAAAGTGTGGGATCCTGAGGCATAAGGAAGACTCACCTTGGGCAGGGACTTGGATAGCGGTCGAATAGGAATTCGGTACATGATGTAAGCTTTGGCACTCGAATACTTTGGATGAAGTTGGTGCTTGATGATAAGTTGAAGTCCGAGTTTGTACCCTTGTGTCCGGCGAAGTGATCGCTGTCGATGACGGTAACAGCCGATGAACTAGTCACGTGACAGGATCAGCTGTTGACAGACCGCGGTATTTAGAAGTGTACTGTACATACAAACCTAACCCTGTCCCAACCACTCCCTTGCTATAAAAGCGCTCCCGGCCCCATTGTGTGTTTCCAACCATGAGCGATGTGGAGGACGCCGGGGAGGACACGTCTACCTTCCCCGTCTCCTGCTGCCCTCCCTTCAGCATTTTTCTTTGCTCGAGTTCGCCATCGCTCAGATCATCCTTTGACGCTGTTGAGTGCGACCTGGAGTGCACCCTTTTGGGATTGCAGTGGATGAAGTCGTTGCAATTACAGTCTTGTCTACATCTTTCTCTCGTCAATCTTCTCACTCTTGTCGTCATTGTTCTTTGGTGATCAACCTTTGATATGAACATTAACCCATTTCCTGGTGCCGTGGCGATCTCAAGGTACGGCTTGCGAAGCAAACCTTGGACTCCCTCCACAACAATTAACAATTTGGGACTTTTGGAAATTGACAGGAGATGAAGGTGAACTACATATCTTGAAAGATGCAACACAAGATAGACTGCGCTTTTAGTAAATTTGTGCATGCAACATATGGTCATCATATCATATAAGTCAAAGGAAGGATGGCAAGAACAACAGTTTGGTGTGGCAGTAACAGCAGTTTTTTCTGCCTTTCATCAAGTCCTCCCTCCTTTTCAATTTACAGTTCACACTTGAACATACCCAACTGTCCTCTCCTTCATCAGCTCCTTCATCAATCAACCAGACAACTATCCCATCAAGAGCACCTGCTTGCTCACTTATCACACCACTGTGTCTCTACCAACTCATGGCTGCACTTTCCTGACCATTAATTGGACCTTCAAATGCTTGAGTGGTCTTTGAAAACCCTTGATCAGAGTTCAAAACTATCAAACAAACCCCCAATTAGACTTCAAGACCATTTATTGATGTTTGAACACTTGACCAGCCCTCAAAAGCTCTCAACCAGACTTTGAAACCATCAAACAAAGCTCAAAACTCTTGGCTAGACTTCAAAACTGTCAATCAGACCTTGAAACACTCAACCAATGCCCAAAAAAAATCAATCAAAATTTATTCAATCATTTATATCTATTGATAGTTTGGTTTTAAGTGACCATAGATCAGAGTCAGTCATGAGATTCCATACAATCATTCATTTATCTTACCATATCATATAATATATGTGAACCAATCACCATCTACTACTCATCATGAATCACTCAGTTATATAGCAACACTAGCAAAATGACTCTCTTTGTTTAATTCAATCTCACCTCAAGTATGGTAGGGCTTTTCCCACTGTCTTACACCAAGCTGCTGTAATGTCTGTTGATCACAGGAACTCAGGTTTCTTATATAAGGTTTTCCCATTCTAAAGAATTCTTGCTACCTGTAGAATGAATACTACAGGAAAGGAAGAAGAAATCCATCTACATTGAATTGGTTATCTCAGCTATGTGATACCATAATTGAAACTCATATATAGTTTGAACTGATCTTGGTTTTCAAAAGCAAATGACCTATTGCACTGCATCACTGCCAACATATTTTCATCGCATGGAAGCTTGCTATGTAACACAGCATGTCTTCATGCGATACTATGGACCATTTTTCAAGGTCCCTACCTTGGAAAATAGACCTATTGCATTGCATCTTGGCCTGCTATGTGACATAGCATGCCTTTATGTGATGCAATTTTCTTGGCAGTGCATCTGGACATGCTATCTTGAGTGTGAGGCAAATATGTTGGAACTGACTGAACCTGAGCTTTCTGCAAATTCAAAAAGCCAAGGAAATCCCCTTACCTTGGCAGATACCTTGGAGGCTACCATACAGATTCAATATTCAACATCAATAAAGATGGGTTAGCTGGCTGTCTCTGACCTAACATTGGACATGTGCAACCAATGCAATGATGCTAGTATCCAAGGGGTGCCTTATACATGAGCATAGTTGTCTTGGTTTGACACAACAAATGTTGAGTCAAAGGCATCCAGCCAGCCCATATTTCTTAGTGACAGTGGCAGGGACATTTGACAAAATTTACTGTTTCTCCAATTCTGTTGCACAAAAAAAGGCTGCTCATAAATCATCTCAATATTGACCACTGTTTTCCCCACACTGCCAACAAAAAATACCAGGATATGGTTGTCCTGGAAATCCAAGGACATGATTTGTTCTAGATGTCTCTTGTCCAGAAAACAAAAAAACTGGGACAAACCTGTCAGATGGTAGGGAACTGAGAATCTTGAGAACCTCAATGAAGAGGTGAGAGTGAGAAATTCAACACTGATGCTTTTCTTACAAGCAGCCAACTCGAGGGCTATATATACTAAACAGCTACAGACAGTGAGAGTTATATGTCAGATGGGGTGTGAGCTCCGAGAAAACAATGAAAAAGGGAGATTGGCATAGACAACAAAGAGATGTGAAATGAAGCCAAAAAGGGAAAACAAATGAAGATATTTTCCAGAGCAAACATACCAACAAAACCCTGTCTGAGGAACTCTAGGGCACGCTTGTCCTAATTGTCTTTTTTGGCTGTGCCAGTGTGGCACCCGCCCCTGGTTTCCTAGTTTGTCAAGAGAAAAGGAGACAGAACTAACGGTCATAAAAACTGGTCATCATACTGTGAATCAAAGTATGGAAGGTCACAACCAATTTAAACCTTTGGGTCATACAGGCAATCCTCAATGGATGCCACAGAAAGAGCAGCTGAAGAAAATTCGATTCTGCACATGCACATAAGAAAAACTTCTAGAACTTATCTCGGACAAGTCTTTGACAGATAAATTCCCATTGCTAATAGAAAGAAATTATAACTAGTCAAGGGTATCGACTCAGAGAGATTAATAGAAATAACACTCAGACTGAAGCAGTACAAGCATGAGATGAATAACTAAGTTGCGTGTGTGCATGCACTGACAGTAAAGTATAAATACGAAAAATTGAAGCATGAGATAAATCTCAAACTGGTATGGGCCGAAAACCAAGGTTGGTATAATGAGGAAAGTTAAAATGATAAAATGAGCTATCATGAATGTGACCTGGTCTGATTATGGGCAAGAAAGCTGCGAAAACAGAGGTTGGAGACTATTGTGGAGGAGGACTCCTAAGGCAGCATTTACCACTGAATTACTGGCGTATCTAGAATCTTTGGGATCACGTGTCTGTGAAAGAACTTGTGTCAGTTTAGCCTTGCGTTAAAACTTTAATTGATTGGGCTTGGACACTTTTTTGTACACGCTGCTATTAATTGAGTGTAAAGAAGAGAAATCACTCAACTCGTTGGAGTACGTAACATAAAACGTTTGCTTCTTCCACATTTTGAAGGTTAGTCAAATCTGCGTCCCAATTACCAAGATCACCATTATTTCTCCCGAATGGCGTCTGTTGAGCAGAACATCAGTCAGTTTGTGCGTTTTTGGTTTGAGACAAGTCAAACTTACGGGATCTGAAAAGAAAGCCAATGCATGTGAAATAAGATCATCAGTAGCCTATACGGAATGGTGGGATGCAATACATATTTACGCGCAACTCACGGACAAGGAAAGTCTCGGTCAAGCTTCCAAATGCCTCAAGAAACTATTTTCAAGCGGGCCGCGTCAAGTCAGGGGCTCCTTTCTTGCTTTACGTTTGCAAAGGTACCCAAAAGGAAGAGGCTAAATCAATCTACGTACCGTGAGAGGGGTTGCACGCCGATACCAATGTCCATCTGGCCCAGCTGGTAATTTGCCGTGGGTACGTGAGTAGGTTCCATTGGGGCCTTCGACGATACCAAAGAAAGTTTCAAGGGATTTGATGTCAGGTGGAGATGGATTTCCATCCTCATCGGCTGATGCCATGGTACTAGATACAAATCCCTGTGCTGCATATGAGTGCACCCTGAGAATAGAGCCTAATCGTCAAGTATGGTACTTGAGGGAACATCACAATCTGACGAAACTTCAAAGATAAGAGCTCTCACTGTTCTACAAGTGTCTGAGGCGCGGATGGCATTAAGGCATTAGAAAAGAATTGGAATTCAGTGAATCCGAAAAAATCAGGGACTCTTACCCATTGACATTCAGGATTCGTATTTCTGCACTCGTTGTACTGATTATGAATATGGCAATAACAGGCTAACGTGTTAGATGAGAGATGTTTTATGTTATTCATCAGATCAGGAAATTGCCCTCACCTGCATTGACCGACCAACTCCAACAAAATCCATTGTCATCAAACCTCCGAATTGGTCAACTAATTTATGTTTCGATGTCAGAAAATGAAGGAGACTAAAAAGCCAATGTTTAGTGAGACTACTGTACCGGCAAGTTGTCTATATTTCTTCCAGTGATCACTTGTGAAGTGATCAGTGTTACCGTTTGCCCAATAAGCATCAATGCGAGAGAAGCCTTTCGAAAAACAGATCAAAGATTAGTTGAGTGTGTCTCCCTAGGATGGTCAATACTAACTTCCATCGACCTCAAATTTGTTGTGCGCTTCATGAGAAGATAGTCCAGGGGCAGTCCCAAAAAGCTCAGATAAAGGCCCATCTGTCCTTGGATCCGTTTGCCCGATAGACATCTTCATTCTGAAATTTACCTCCATGAGTTAGCGTGTCCATATCTTTTATGGTTCACATATGGAGACTATCCACGCAGATGAAATGTGCTAACGTGGTCAAATCGATTGAAGTCTTCAATCCGAGGATCGTGACCGACAAGGCAAGGTCAGCAGCAAAGCCCAGCATTTCTTGCATACCGTACATCATCTCAGCAACAGTAGTGATCCCGTTTCGAGAAATCTGTTTAGAAAACAGCAAAATCAGTACGCATCATCGTACTCATCAATCCAGAAACTACTGGCCGCTCAAACAACTTACGTAGCCCTAGATCCAGAGATGAGGAAAGTGATACATTTACTTTTTGTCATTATCAGCGTCGAACTCATAATTTGATAAAAAATCGGCCTCTAAAACAACGCACGTAGTTCTGTATGTAAAGAAAAAAGAGACGAAATTGATGGATAACTGTGTTAAGGTCATCATACTCATTATTTGAGAATGGAATGGAATGTTCTTACACTCATAATGTTGAGACCTGGACATCCCCCTTGAAATAGGCACGGCTTCAGCAAGATACCATTCATGTATGGCTCCTGTTGCGATACGTACCTCTGATATCCCCAGGTCCCGGAGCCTGCAGGCGATGAAAGATGTCTTGAGCATCTCAACTGCTCCAACTTTGTGTTTGTAAGAAAATGAATTACTTGAAAAGGATGATCATCATCTGGAATACGTTTACGTCCTACAGCAGCTATAGGTGCCAAATCAATCGTAGCTGCACAAAAAGTGAATAAGGTGGCATCAAATTTTGACAGCTCGATGAACAAGATTCGTGAGGTTAAAATAGTAATAGGAAGAGGGTTGATGACGCACTAGGTATTAATTTGAGCAAGTTACCCAAGTTCAAGTTCAGAAGCCTTTTGGATTTGACATGATCGATCACCGAAGCTGAAAGCTTCGATCCATCATAATCGCCCACATTTGTCCCGAGTCCACCCTGTGTGTTGGGAGCAAGCCCCGATTCAATGAAGTAAACAATTTTGATACCGGGAAAAAAAAGTCATAATCCAAAGAAACTCGACTTACAAAGCCAGGAAATGCTTTCAAACTATGAAGAGAGGCGAGGATCAAGATCAAAAGTGGTAGAAGTTGACTGAAGCCCATGTTTGTCTTGAAAAACTCAGCCTAAGCGCTTGAATTAAAAGAGAGTGTAAAAGAGTTGGTCAAATTTGACTTGTGAATGATCGTTATGGTCTGAGCAAAGCTGATGTTTTGAAAATCGTACGAATATTGAATTCGGATATACAACGCGACTAGGTACACCACGAGCCCAGCATTTGAGGACGCAACAGCATGGGCAGAGCACCAGGCAAGCGGTCTACCACTCAATGAATAGTAAATCAAAGTCGTTCGTGGGTGCCGAGAAAGTAAGTCGCATAAATGAAGATACGCACGCACTTCGAAGGAATCAGACGTTGTCATCATCAAGTGCTGTGATCATGGTTTTTAGTTTTGGTGTAGATGTCAAAGCACTGGAAAAATTATTCCGTATGGGGTCTGTGACACCGGAAACATTCACGCCTTTCGCTTATGGGAAAGTCATCTGGTCAAGGGGAGAAAGCAATTGACCCTGAGTTTCCCATTAAAGAATTGTGTCCATGATTCCGATGTGAAGTAAGGCGAAGTGATCATGTTCGGGGCAGTGAGCACCAGATGAAGCCGGGGCTCAGCTTAACCAAGCCCCCGAGCGAATGCGTTCGCCTTGTCTGGCTCTCTTGCTGAGTGAAAAAATCACTCTCTTGTCTCACTTAGATCTCTTCTTATCTAGTTTGAGATACCAGGCAGAGATCGTGCAAAGCGCGCGCGTGATCATACTCTGGAAAAGGCTAAGACAGCTGATCCTGCTTTTAGGCGGCCAGATTATATATCTCAAGGGCCAGAAGAATGAGTCAGCCTGTTTAAAAATGTTATTACACGACAGAATGGGATATAAATTGCTTCTTGAGTCGCTTCATTTTCCTCTATCGATGTTTCGCTTTTGCTTCCTTCCCCTCACATACACCAACTCCTCCGTGATTCTTATGCTAAGGAGCGGGAATTCTTATGCAATAACACGGGGCCGCTGTATAGGCAATAAGGGGGTTTGTAGTGGTTTCGAGACAGGTAATATGTCCCGAAGCACCTACGACTTACAATTCCTATGGCCTTCCATGATCCCCCTACTATGAGACACGGAGGTATTGCTTGTATGTTAGCTACACTTACACAAAATTTCTCTTGGCTAACGGTCAGGCAAGATGTCATAAAACTCAGTAATTCCTGTGATTCATGTCAGCGCATCAAGATTGCAACTACAAAACCCATGGGTGAGCTAAGTCCGCCTCCAATTCCTGATAGACCGTGGAGTGTAATTGGTATAGACTTTATATCCAAACTCCCAAGTATCAAACGGTCAAGACTCAATCTGTGTTATCATTGATCATCGATCAAAGGGTGCTCACTTTATATTGTGTAAAGAGACCATCGATGTTCCGGGACCCGGAAGCATTTTTATCGGAAAAACTAGTTTCGATACCATGGTTTTCCGGATAAAATAGTTTCGGATCGAGGATCAACGTTCATTTCAGCTTTCTGGAGATTGGTTCAGCTTAGCTTGAAGATATCCCCCGCCCCATTGATTGCTTATCACCCACAAACAGATGGCCAGACCGAACGAACAAACCATGCACTGAAAACCTTTCTACTACAAGTTGTCAGTCACAGGCAAGATGACTGGGTAGATTGGTTGCCAGTTGTAGAGTTCACTTTTAATAATTCTCTTTCCTCCTCTGCAAATTTGACTCCATTCTTTTCTTGGCAGGGGTTTCACCCACGAGCAAACTGCTTTACTACTCCGTCAAAAGTTCCTCAAGAGGAAAAATTTGTGGAATTATTAAAAGATAGTCGCATATAGCTAAATGAGTCTTGCAAACAAGCTAAGTTGTCTCAAACAAGTTTTTTTTGATCTGAAAACACGGCCTACCCCAGAATCCAAACCTGGAGACTTAGTTTGGTTGACAGCACATTTTATTCCTTCCTTTACAGAGACCTTCATCAAAACTGGATTACAGGCGGATTGGTCCTTTTCAAATGATACAACTGATTGGTCAAAATGCCGCTCAATTAGATTTGGGCCGGCCTTCTTCAAGACTTCATCCTGTTTTTTCATGTTTCGTTATTAACGCCATATATTGACACACAGGTAGCGGGACGCCCTTCTTCTTCAGCCCCTCAACCGTTATATGAGGGTGATTCGATACCTGTACATGATTGGCAATATGTCTCAGAAATCCTGGACTATCGAATGAAGGGCAAGAGTCAGCACGAGTACAAGTATCTATTGCGTTGGTGACAGGGACCACCAGCAGATGATATGTAAGTACTTGGGTACCTTTGCGTGACATTTCGATGAACCTTGATGTACATCTATTGAAATTTCATAGACGATTTGCAAAATTCGCTCGACCAACAATTGAGTACATGTTACAGTGATGATTGATTCAATTGGACTAGTATTTGTACTCTCAGCTTAATTTTCAACCTTACAGCTCTTTACATAGAAAGGACAGGACACTTGGAATTAGAAGACTCATGATCTGCGTTCTCATAGCGTGTCATAGGCGTTCCGTATCCTATAAATAGCTAGAGTGTCCTCTGTATCTTTTTGGTTTTTCTTCTTCACCAGACACTTTTTGGTAAACAAATAATTTGACTTCTTTAAATCGTATTTTAAGTGTTCTAAATCCTAAAACAAAATTAGAAATCTAAAATCCTCTAGCGCGATCATCACACCTTAGTCCTCAAAAGAGAAAAACAAGAAAACAAAAAAAATCGAGGAACGAGATTTTTAGACCTAATTAAGTTTGTGGGCCGAGGCTGATCCGAGTCCGTCAAGATAAAGTTCAAATGGTCTCGTGACTGTATTTGAGCCTGGTTCGAGAGGTTCAAGCTGAGTGACTTACAGTACGGTTTCAGTTGGTTGGTTGGTTGGTTGGTCATTTCAATTCAGGATGGACTCAAGTGCACATCTCGGTTCAAACGTTCAAATCCTCATCAGCCAATTCGGCTTCACTCAAGCTCACCTTCAAACTTTACTAGTCATCCTCAATACCGTATTCCAATCTGAGCCATCATCCGATCATGCAACCTCCACTCTCAACTTTTCAACCTTACCCGATTTCACTCTCGACACACTCGCTTTTAAACTTTTAAGCTCTTTACCCGCTAATTCAATAGCCAACTTAGCTAAGGCCCTTGGCTTACTGGGCAATAAATACACAGCTTATTTGCTTACAGGTCATTTTGCTTCCATCGACACTCTTTCCATCAATACGCGTGAGACCATCCTAGCTGGCTTTTCTCGATCATCCCTGCTAGTCAAACGCGAGCTCTTCTCTGCATTGGTCACCTTCCCACTTTCACAAATATATGGTACAAGTTTGACACTGGGACGCGCAATTGGTTACCCAGTTGATGGAGACCCTCGATTGATAACTCAACCCGAACGAAGGCAATCGAGTTTTCCGTTCAAGTTCCTTCAACCTTCTCTGGCACCTGAAGTGATCGAGGTGGACATACTGGTGATTGGGTCTGGTGCAGGGGGTAGTGTGACGGCCTCTGTACTTGCTAAAGCTGGACATAAGGTCTTGGTGATCGAGAAAGGTCCTTACTTACCAACTGAGAAAAGTCAATCTACAATACATACCGTATCTCACCTTACCCTTCGTTCATGTCCTCACGATGACTTTTTTTTTTGTTCTTGATCAGTCACTGGTGCACCTAGCCAGGCAGGTCAGATGTTTGAAGGCGATGGAATGATCACCACAGCTGATTCAAAGTTGTTGATTCTCGGTTCGTCATTCGCATGTCTTCTGAGCACTTCCTCATATTGTGGTCCCGGACTACGCCTACCCGCTATGTTGTAATTTACATACAGTATGTATCATGGCTGACAAAACTGACTGGTTAATTCTTCAACAAAATTTAGCGGCTTCAACTTTCGGTGGCGGGACGACGATCAACTGGTCGGCTTCTCTCCCCACGCCCTACCACGTCCGCCGAGCATGGGCTACCCAGTACGGTCTACCATACTTCGTCACTGGGGACTTTGCGGCTGACCTCGCGGCGGTCGTCAAACGTATGGGTGTTTCAATCGATTCCATCGTTCACTCACGTGCCAATCAGCTCTTTATGAAAGGGTGTCGATTGGCTGGTATACATGTGGATCAGATACCGCAGAATACGGCAGGTCATAGACACGATTGTGGGATGTGTGGATCGGGATGTGAGTTAAGCTCATATATTATATCTTTTTATCTTTCTTGAACCCCATCTTATTCTTTTATTCACAAGCAAACTCAAGCAATTGTGCTGACTACTTGGATTTGTATTTATTATTTCAAAAAGGTCCATTTGGAGAGAAACAAGGCGCAACTCGAACTTGGCTCAAAGATTGTGCCGAGGCCGGTGGTCAATTCATGGCTGACGCGAATGTCGAACGAGTACTTTTTGGTCAGCGGCCAGAGGAGTTAACTCATACAACTAAATACCTTAAGCACAGCTCGCGTCCTTCTGCTCGACGGACGAGAGCGGTCGGGGCGCTAGTGAGGCTGAAGGACCACGAGGAGCCTGTAGTTGTGCGAGCTCGAAAGGCAGTAGTATGTAGTGGGGGCGCGCTACAAACCCCGGCGCTCTTGCTCAGAAGTGGGATAGATGGTGGTGGAACGGTGGGGGTCGGACTTCATCTACATCCTGTTAGTTTTGTTACTGGCTGGTTCGACGAAGAGATCAGGCCTTGGGAGGGTAGCATCATGACTGCGGTGAGTCCAATCGATTTATTCATTCATCCACTCAAAGATTTACTTTGGGAATTGAATCGATCTTGGGGATTAAGAGAGCTGATATATATATTGAAATCTGCATTCAGATCTCGTGCGAAGTAGAGAATCTCAAAGGAGACCACTTCGGAGCAAAGATTGAGGTCATCTCCTCTGCTCCGGGTCTTTACGCTGGCATAGGTGCAAGGTGGTACTCGAGTGTTTCTCACCGAGAGGATATGGCTAACTACAAAAACTCTTTCACGCTCGTGATAATTTGTCGAGACCGAGATGGTGGCCGGGTCCGAATCGACGGTGCGGGTAGGCCAGTAATAGAGTACGTATTGAGCAAGCGGGATCAGGAGAGCTTGTTGGCTGGAGTGGTGAAGGGTTGTGAGATTATGAAGAGTGCTGGTGCGAAGAAGATTGGAACGGCTCAGTATGTGGTTGATTGCTTTGAGGTGAACAATGAGACTGGAGATGGGTTCGAGGAGTGGATTGAGAAAGTTCAAATCGCTGGCATTCGGCCGAGTTGGTGCTCGCTTGGTTCAGCCCATCAGGTCAGCTTTTTCATCTGATTGCCAACTGAAATCATATCATTTAATTTTTCTCCATTGCGATCTGGAAAGATGGGATCATGTCCGATGGGGAGTGACCAGGCAACGAGTGTCGTCAACAGTGAAGGAAAAGTTTGGGGGTTTGACAGTCTTTATATAGCAGATGCATCAGTGAGTTTTTACATTCATCTTTTACTTCGTTTTCACTAAAGGTACTGCTCACACCCAATCCCCAGGTGTTTCCAACAGCCACCGGCGTCAACCCAGCTATCACAGTGAGTCTTTCATCTTTCAGTTGTTGTTTGATCTGCTGAATTTCAGATCCAGCACTAGGGTTGCTGGTAGTTGACTGAGCATTGAATCCATTCCAATGCTTGGTATTTCATTCTTGATAGACTATGGGAGTCGCGCATTCAATTGGACAATCAATCAAGAAGGACTTAAGTAAGGAAAGTCAGGCAGTTCATTTAGGGACCAGTAAAAGTAATCAATTCACATCTGACCTTGTAAAATCTAAGTTGTAATCACGGCATCTCTCTATTACATTCAAATATATCGTTGTTGTTAAAAACTGTGTCATAAATTAGCATAGTTTTTTTAAAATCAAATATTTTCCAACAGGTTTTTTTTTTTTACTTTGCAAAAAAAAAAAAAATCCCTACTTGATTTGAAAGGCAGGATTGAACAAGATGGCCCCTTCAGTTTAAAGTATCTTGGAAACCGAGGTCAGATATCAGTTGTGACCCATATGAGGATCACCAAAATTGAGGTTATGATTCTTGTGAATATAATACTTTTAGACCTTATCAAAGTAATGTGTACTAACAAAATATATGTGTTGGCTCTGGGTCTTTTCTATATATATATACCAAATATTGGATGTTTACTACTTTTAAGTATTTTCTTTAGTATATTTTGTCCAATAGTGCTGTGTATTAGGGCATCTGCAGCCGTTGCACTAACTTTTGCACCAAGTTTACACTAAATAGTGCTACACTAGGTGTCACCAGTTCACACTCATGAATACTGGCCCCCTGCTAGTGTAACTTTGGTGGTACACATTGCAAATTTTCCACACTCGTGGTAGTGAGCACTACACTACACTATGTACAGAACTTTTTCATTTTCATAGCCAATAAAAAAGAATCCAGTCAAAGACCTTCAGACAAGCAATCACCTGAGGGTGTGACTTCACAGTTGAATACCCCAAAAAAATACAATCCTCAAAGCACTACTCTAATCAAGGGAGATGAGTTCTCATGGTCTACAACATCCAGTTTTGTGACTTTGTGAATCTTGATAGAAATCAGTCAATCAGGCATTTTCATCCCCTTATATTTGGGATAATAAATGTATTGCATTGTTCAAGCTATGAGTCAAGGGATCAGTCAGGTTTGATAGGGAGTGAGGGTGGAGCAATTGAGGCTGGAGTGAGGTGGGATTGAGGAGGTGAAGGGGTAGAGGTGGTCAAAGGCACTGCCAATATATTTGCATCGCATGGAAGCTTGCTATGTAACATAGCATGTCTTCATGTGATACTATGGACCATTTTTCAAGGTCCCTACCTTGGAAAATAGACCTATTGCATCGCATCTTGGCCTGCTATGTGACATAGCATGCCTCTATGCGATGCAATTTTCTTGGCGGTGAGGTATATCTGAGTGAGGTTGAATGTCAGCCATGGCACAATCTGAGGAAACCAGATTGTCTCATGACTGACAGATTACATGTACTATACATACAGTACTGATAACATTACATATGAAATCAATACTGTAATTACTTTTTACATACAGTACTGTATTCATTTACTGTAAATATTTTAACTGTACTACATGAACACTCATAACAATGAGTATTACATGTAAATACTGTAGTGTAACAACCAGTACTCATGCTGTAGCATTTAGAAGCTTAAAATGAGAAAGAGCTTCATGGGGTGGACACTTGGATATGTTTTGTTGTGATTTCTATTCCTCTTTGAGATATCTCTTTCTCTCATTTGTTCACATGTTTTCTGGTTTTGTAATCATTTAGACAGACCCATATAAGTCTGTCACATGATCAAAGAAGACAAGTCTCATGGGTTTTGATTCCAGTTGGACTGTGCACATGTATTGGTCACACACAATGCTGCCTCATCTAAAACCAACTGTCCCCATCTGGTGGAATGGAAGACACCAAGTCTGGAGCTTGGACCATGGGTCTTAGCTTCCTTGTTCTTTAATAACAGCACTGGTGGTACTGTAGGCTTGTGGTTCCCTTATTACTCATCTATTTCTCATTACACCATCAATGGCTGATTCATTCATTTGTAGCCTGATGAACTCCTTGTTTTCTCTCATGGTTCAGTCTGTTTCTTTTACTTGCAGTCTCTATAAATACAGCCTCTCTCTTGTGTTTTATTCAATTGATTCTTATTATTCAGTCATTTTATTATTTACTATCATGAGCACAATTATTCCTTAGAAATGATAGCTTTGAGAAATTTTCATCTTTTACCTTTTTGCTTTGATTCATACTCCCTTGCTTAGAGCCTCTTTGAAGGTAACTTTCTCTCTCTAGTCCATCCCAGGATAACTAGTCTCATGATTTGTAAGTCTTGATTGACTTATTTATTCAGATCAGAAGTACCAGTTATATTACAATAAGACCTCAATTGGCATGTGATATTCTCTGACAGTTACACTCTGTATTCTCATATGCACTTTATGCATTACATTCTGTTATACATGCTTATTGTATGTAATCATGTGTTTCATCAGTCTGGGGGACTGCTGCACAGTTCTCAGGGCTGACATGGGGTCAGAGCCTTCTGACAACTCAGATGCATAAGAGACTTTCATGTGCAAGGTGGCTGCCACTGCTTGAAATGAAACTGGTACCATTAATTTTTGGTGGTATCAAAGCTTTTCCCAGGAAAGCTCATGTTTGAATTCTTGACCATTCTTTTCTCACCAGAGGGTCACTATGTAAGGACCAAATAGGACCCTTTGTTGAAACTGGGATTTTGATCCTCCAAGGCTACAAGGACACTGTGTTTTGAGAACCCAACATAAAATATGATACTACCAGCTAGCTCAGTAGAAAGAGATGGTCATAAGGAGATTGATCAGTCATGGATCTCTACTGATGGATACAAGAGAGAGAGAATAAAGAGAAAGAGTCTGACCTAGCTCAGTAAAAGGAGATGATAATAAGGAGATCATTCATGGATCTCTACACCACCAAGAAAATTGCATCGCATAGAGGCATGCTATGTCACATAGCAGGCCAAGATGCAATGCAATAGGTCTATTTTCCAAGGTAGGGACCTTGAAAAATGGTCCATAGTATCACATGAAGACATGCTATTTTACATAGCAAGCTTCCATGCGATGAAAATATGTTGGCAGTGCTACTGAGCCAGGGGGATAGAGAAGGAGGGTGGTAATATATACTGGTGACTACTGTATGTACTTGTGACAATCCTTATAGTGCAGGGCTTTGCACACTAGTTGGTGAATCACTAGGCTCTCATCAAATTTGATGAAAAAGTTAGTGATTTTGATGAATCACCGGCTAGTGAAGCCCTGTTTGGGCATGAGTACTTGTGAAAACCTGGGTTCCATATCAAAAAAGTGGATGTAAGGAAGGGACTTAGTGAAATAACTGCAGATGCCATTAGTGTTGGTGTTGGTACAGATGATGTAAAGTCTACTGACAGTGTATGGATTGAATTTTATTTGATTTTTGCTTTGCATTATGAAACAAATTTAAAACCTTCTTTGGGTGCTCCTAACTCCAAGCTTTTTTTCATTTATTTTTTTTATTTTTATAAATCATATCAAATTGTAAACTTGAGTCAAAGTCGTGCCTTGATCAATTTCACTGGATGATACCAATGATTTAATGATAAGGTTTTTTTTTTTTTTTCTCCTTCATCTTTGGGATCGGCCTATTCGTGATTACAAGCTATCATTAAGACTTTGTGCCTAACTCTTAGTTAGCCTTGATTTCAAAAGTTTTAGTCTGTGATCACGGCGGTTACATCTTCAAGTTTCTGGATCATGCATAATTTATTACAAACCAAAGCTTTGGTGGGCTCATATTAAGAGGTGAAACCAATCTAAAAACAGGGAGATTAAATCATGTGATTACGTTTTCCGCCTTGATTTATTTATGACTTATATCAAAGATCAAGCAACTCCTAGAGATATATGAAATCGATAACTGATCTGTGTGAGGTTGAGAATCTGATGGTTGTATGGTACTCCCTTGGTTGTAAGAAATCTCATTCTGGTTGCTGCAGTGAGTGCTGGGGTCCAAGGAAGTCTTATTGGTTCTTTTTCCAATTCAATTCAATTTACGGTACTGTCTTAATAATTTGTTGTCCTTTACTACTGTTTTGTGTCTTAATTCCTCTCTCTCTCTCTCTCTCTTTTTGAATTGAACAAGTCTTACACTTACTCTTTTTGTTTCGCTTCCCTGCTCTCAATTTCTTATATCCTTCGCACACCATCTCTCTTTCTCTTTCTCTCTCTCTCTCGGTTCGTTTTTGATTAATTTTTCTATTTCTTGAGTTAGTCTCCCCTCATGTCTGGTTTTGAGGTCACCAGTCGACCTCACAAGCAACAACTCTCGATCTCAGGTCAACCTACATCTGCAACGACTTACTCCGTCAGTCCACTCGATTTCTCTTGGTCTTTCCCTCGTTTACTTCACTGACTAACGCCCTTGCTTCTCTTATTTACCTACCTCTAGTCTTCCTCATCCCTCCACACCCTTCCAAGTCCTCCACTCCGTCTATCACCTGCCATAGCAAATGAAATTCGATCCTCAGATTCTGACCCAAAACCTCCTCGGATTCCTAATGGCTCTCAACTCCTAGTGACTCGTGACAGCGATGCGGCTTACTTTGTTGACCTCTCCAACTCTACCTCACCGGCCGCTATCAAGGAACGTATTTATGCTAAACTGGGTATCTACGATGACGAACATGCCAACTGTCGCATCTCTCGTGCTCGAGCTGGTCAGCCCATTGGTCTTCCATTAGATGACTGGCAACTCTGGGACCTGTGTATGCGCTCCAATCAGGATTCGGATCCACCGATGCTCATAGTCATCTCGGCACCACCATCGACTTCCGGTCCTCTCTCTGCTCATTCCGCTCATTCCAATTCTCACCTCCCACCCGCTTCAACTCTTCGATCTCTCAACTCACCTCACTCTCCAGATTCGAGTGGCCAGCCCAAGTACGAAACTTACTCCTCATCGGGTGAGCGTGAATCTCCTGATTACAACAGTCATCGCCAAACTCGTACTCGATGGCAGCATACTAGTATCGGTCGACCTGAGTCAAATCTCGATCTCAAAAATCCCCGCACTGGCTCCTTCTCTCAATCTCATCCTCCATCCTCTCAACCGCTTTCGAATCAAAACTCACTTGCACCACCATCACATCTCCCGCCTCATACTTCCTCACCCATCTCACCTGGCTTCTTCGAAGACCGTCGGGCTTCCGCTACCAGTCACAATACGCCCTTTGAAATTCCTGGCTACCTGCTTCCTCGCCACTCTAAACGCCCTCCAGTTGACAATCCAGAGGACCGGTCCAACTGTCCTACTCCTCACCCTATCTTTCGTCCAGAAGAACCCACTCGAGCCAGGTATCCTCAACATCATGGCCGTCGGCCATCAGAACCGACCCCACACGGCGTCTCGCCGGGGTCTTCTCAGCTTCTAGCCGACTATGGTCGCCAGTCTCGTACGCCCGCCCCATCCTCTACGATTGCCCCTAGCCCTTACTCGTCCCGTCCTCATCCTCCATCGACCTCACCTTCTTCTGCTCGGCGGGAGCTACCTGCAGCTAAGAGTATGGAAGATCTTCGTAATCACGGTGGCTACGATCCTCCGCGTTGGGCCTTACCTGGCGCTACTCACCCACCCTTGCCTGCACCCGGTAGGGTGCCAGGATCGACGGCGGCCCCTGTCCCACCCTTAAGAATCCCTCGCAACAACCATCACCCGAGTTCTAATGAACCCATCACTCCACGCTCTCTCCAACAGCTCTCAGCCAACTCCTCTCGCTCCAGTCACCATCCCACCAGCTTGACTCCCAGCATGCCTTTCCCCCAGCCTGCGCCTTTACGAGGCCGCGCCGGCGTACCCGGGTACGGACCTCGGCCTAGCTCTTCCTCTGGTGCCACTGGTGGTTTTGTTCGTACTGAACTACCGACTGGCCCACCTCCCACCTCGTCTCGTCAACAACAGCCTTCTATTCAGCCACTTCAACCTCGACCACCTTCTGGTAATCGGTCCGGGCCGCTTTCGACTGAGGCTCGATATTTGGAGCAATCAGCTAGAGGCCAGCAGCAGTGGCCCCCTGAGCCATCTCCACAACGGCCTACGCATTTAATTGGTCAGTACCTCTCTATTTCATAGAACAGAATGGTAGTACTCGTTACATATTGATCTGACCCCTACCGATGTCGAATCTTGATCGCTACCACATGGTCATATACAAAATCGCCAATTCATTTGAATTCAGACCGCTCCATGCAAGCATCTCTTGCTACACAGCCTCATATCCAGCATACTATGAGTCACTCGGCTCTTCAGATCCGGCCAGGTGACATCCTTCAAGATGCGGTTTCGCAGGGCGAACAACGTCGAGAACGACTGCGGGAGTTTCGAGGCGAGCGTGATCGTGAGTCTGGCATTCGTCGAAGGCCGATGACGAACCCGAACTCAAGTACGAGTGCATCCTTGCCCACTCGCCATCGGTATAGTGCTACCACTCGGACCCTGAATGCTTACACGCTTCCGGCTCGTCTCCACACTTCTTCAGGCGCGACACCCGGCAAAGTGTCTTCGTTTGCTGTGGGGACGAGTCAGCGGGCTGATGAACGCTCTGATTTGGGGCTTCCAAAACGGGTAGCGATTGGGCACGAGGGAGAGAATTCTAGCCGAGTTTTAAGACGATCACCACACCAACCTAAGAGCGCGAGTCAGACGAGCTCGGTTAGGTCATCTGACTCTTCTCTTCCCTCTCCCCTTTCGTCTAGACTGTTGGCCGATGAGTCTGGTGAGCGGGCTAATCATCATTCTCAACCGACCGGGCGCGGGCTAGATCGCAAGTCGCACACCCGAAGGCCACATTCGGCGCGCAGTTCTCCGAGTAGTGATTGCCCGAGTCCGGCCACTGAATCTAGTGTCTTTTCCTCAGTTACGAGTCAGAAACCACAGCTGGAAGAGGTCGATCTCGGCCCAAGTCCCACTAGCCTACTCGAAGACCTGCTCCCGCCACCTTCATCACATCTCGCTTACGCATCACCCGACCTCGACTCCTCGCCTGACCCACCGCTCTCAACCCCTACACTCTTTGCTGGCCGCTTCCGTGCGCCCAGTCGACAAGCTAGTCTCGAGCATGGCTACAGTGACGAAGGCGTGCAGACGGTGCGCGCCGAAGACCTCTCGAAGGACCTGGCGGCACGCTTCAGCCAACTCCAAATGGATGCCACTGTTACCACTCGTCCGATAACGAGCGAGACGGTGCATCCACACTCGACTTCACGGAGCCCGACCTCGATGTCAATGTCTGCAGGAACGTGGCGGACGAGCATGTCATCGAACCCAACGACGGCCTGTTCCAATGGCATCGAACTTGCCAAGGTAAACCCGTTTGGATTCATTGAAGACGACGATGACGAAGAGGTTGTCGGGACTTTTCTCACGCCTATGCAACCTTCCATCGTCGCCACTCCGCCGCTCTCAATCTCAGGAGGTAAACCAAAGCTCACGCTCAACACAGATACCGCTGATCCCCGTCCGAGCCCACCCACCCGGCTCGCCATTAACCACTTGCCCCAATCACAGCAACAACACACGACGACAACGACAACAAATAGTAGCTTATCGATTCCAAGCCCGATCCGGAGCGGCGACCGACGCACGTCCTTTACGGGTGACGATTGGGCGGTTCGACCGGCAGTGGATGAAGTTTACGAGCACCTTGAAGAATTCTTCCCTCACCATGATCTCGACAAACCAATTGATATCGGCCCACCACCGCCTTCCTCTTCCCCACTCAGCCCGTCTCCCTCTCCAGCACCTGTTTCAAGTAGCAGGCTTCAACTGCTCAATGGTAGAGCTCGCTCGATCAGGGTAGTAGCACAAGAGAAAAAAAGATTGTTGAAGAGGACAGAACAACCTCGGGTGGCTAGTGCAGGAGGGGGGAGTGCGCTCTTGAGAAGGAAGAGCACAAAATTGTGGGGCGCGAGGACAGAGGAGGTAACGCCAGGGATGGCTCTCTCGATTCCAAGCGCAATCGAAGAGGCTGATACTGCACCAGCGCGAGATGAAGATTTGGATAACTGTGCGTACGGTTCTAATCTGCTTTTCAGAGAAAACAAAGTGGTGACAAGAATCAACAGGCTGAGATGTTTTGGTGGTATTTAGTTTCATTCAAGTGGGTGAAGGGAGAATTGATTGGGAAAGGCAGCTTCGGACAAGTATACCTGTGCGCAGCAATATTATCGTCATTATACTGTCGCAGATGGTTTATGCGAAAGAGAATGCTGATTTTTCGAGAGTTTCTTGTCACTGCTAGGGCTTTGAACGCGACGAATGGAGAGATGCTAGCGGTGAAACAAGTCGAGCTCCCCAAGACACGTAGCGATCGAGATGATGAGCGCCAGAAGAGTGTAGTAGCGGCGCTAAAGTCAGAGATCCATTTGATGCGAGACCTCGAGCATCCAAATATCGTTCAATACCTCGGTCAGCCTTGCTTCCTCTCTTTTACCTTGTCCCACCAAATCAGAAACTGAAGGAGTGATTCTGAAATAGGCTTCGAGGAGACGACAATATATTTAAGTATTTTCCTCGAGTATATTCCTGGTGGCTCTATCGGTCGTTGTTTGCGTCGGCATGGTGCATTTGAGCTTAACGTCATCAAGTCTTTTACTTCTCAAACGCTTGAAGGCCTCAAGTACCTTCACAGCCTTCACATCCTTCACCGTGTAAGAATGCTTTTGAAAATCTCTTTCATCTGTCCCTGTGATTGATTTATTTGGATTTGGGAACAGGACTTGAAAGCGGACAATTTACTGGTAGACCTCTCGGGAAATTGCAAGATCTCTGACTTTGGGATCTCTAAGAAGTCTGACAATATCTACGAAGACAACACCGCGATGTCACTTCAAGGTTCAATCTTCTGGATGGCCCCGGAAGTGGTCCATAATCCCGGCAAAAGAGGCTACTCAGCCAAGGTCGATATCTGGTCATTAGGGTGTGTGGTACTGGAGATGTTTGCAGGCAGGCGGCCGTGGTCAGATGAGGAAGCAATACAGGCAATGTTTAAGGTGAGTATTCATGATCAGTCATTCTCGTAGAACGAGACTGAGTTCTTGCGCCTCGTTCGATAGTTGGGCGCGGAGAGGTTGAGACCACCGGTGCCAGCGGATGTGAAGCTAGGGCGAATGTCAGATCACTTCCTAGCCCAATGTTTCATAGTGTCAGTCTCTCCTTTTCTTTTTCCCGCCTTTGATTTTGGTACGTTGGGCTAAGAGAAAGGAATGACGATCGAAAAAGGGATCCCGAGCTGAGGCCGACGGCTGATCGATTGACGGACCATCGGTTTTTGGAGTTCGAGGATAAGTCGTGGCGGTTTGAGGACTCGGAGCTCTATCGGTATGTTCATCCTCTCGTCTTCTTTCTACATCTGAATGGAAAGTGTTAAACTGTGTTTTTCTGGGCGTGTCTTCTGTCTAGGTCAATTCGGATGCCGGCTACGAGTCATAGCCATTGATATGTACCTGTCACTTTTTTTTTTTTTTGCGACTGCGATAATTAAGCACACATGGTCATCTTCCTTCTCTGCCTACCAAGTCTGTTTCTGTTGTTTCCAGCTCTTCTCTTTTCTCTTTCGTATCCCCCTTATTCTTTCTTCTCATCACTTCGCATGTTTCTCTCTGTGTCTTTGTGTGTTTTGCATGGCTTAGTGTGTTTGTTTGTGGGCAAAGTGGTGGCGTTCTTTGTTCTCTTGGTTAGAATGTTGCTCGATTGACTGGTTTAGGGATGTGGTCTGCAAATAGGGCTGGAGGGATTGGAAGTTTCTATTTGTTTTGCTTGTCATTGTATACAGTAAACATGCATTGGAAGAATATAGAAACAGAACTCTTGCTCTCCGTTCGCCAGGGAGGGAGGAAGCAGTGACTTTTGAGGTGTGGTAGTGTAAAGTAAAAACACAATTACTGTACTCCCTCTAGCGCCAAAAAAAATGATGATTTGTGGTTCTGTTTGATGTTTTCCATCTTTGTGTTTTGGTTTAATTTGTGAGTCTGCATGTCTGATGTAGAAGTAAGTTACGGACCGACCCATCCCCAACTTGATGATTGTCAAAAGGTTCTAGCTAGAATTTCGTTACTAAATGCCCACAAATGAACAAGGAGGCCGGCCACCACTATCACATTAAGATGATCATAAGAGTACAAATACTACCAACTTTCGCTGAGTTGCATATATACAACTCATCAATTCTTCAGAAAGCATAACTTCAGTTCGGTGAACAATAACGTAACTGAAATTTTGTTGTTTACATTTTTTTTTTTTCTTGAAATCATAATAAAACTATACATGATGTAACTCCCACCTATCTTTTTAACATTACAACAACTTTGATTCTAACACATCTGTAAAAGTTAGATAGATACCCACACCGGTAATTTAAAACACACACACATATATATATATAGGGGGGGGGGGGAAGGGATTTAGAGACTGGATATAGATAATATCTAATCAAGTTCATTTAAAAAAAGACATTTAATATAACTTGGTTCCATAAAAAGTTCAGAAAAAGCTTTCAGTGATTGAAATTTAGTTTAAGTAGAATTAGCTGTATATTGTAGATGTGTATTAAATCAAAGCCAATGTCAAAAATCTTTGATAGCTATATATATATATAACAATGCTATTAGCCTCAAAGAGATCACTAGAAAAAGCCCAAGATATAGGCCAAGAATTAAATCAAACTTCAATCACGACCAATTCTACTATTTTTCCAGTTTGACATCCAACTTTTTTTCATTACACCTAGCCTAAAGCTATTTTTTATCTTCCCCGCCCCCCTCTATGGTCACTCTATGTCCGAATCTGCATTGGGAAATTGGGAACATTTTCTTGGAGTTGTGTCCATCTTCTTGATGAGTTCATTCAGTTCCTAGTTAGTTCACGAAAGCAAACCATTGAAAAAGGAATGTGTCAGTTGAGTCGATGTTTAACTTGACGCAAATTGAAGTTGGACTGACTACTAATGTTTGTATATTGATGTATTTGAAGAGGTGACACTTATGACCAAGTCTTTTAAATTTTTGTGGTAAAGGTTCGGTTGAAAAAGTACAATGTGAAGTATCTTGTACCACAACGTCTTTGAGCTTATGAAAAAGTCCAAGTGGGTCAAATTTAGACCAATGTTCTTCAGGTAGGAAACTTCGGAGGTGGCTCCAATGCTCAATTGCTGATAGCCATTGCATTTGTGCATAGCGCCCGTTAGAAACAAGAACACGAACGTTATTGAGCAAAGGCCATGTGATTGAATGCTGAGGAGCTTCACCGATGCCCGGTTCAAGTAGTCTCTCAGGACGCAGATCATTGAGAGCTAAAAGGGTGAGACGTGGAAATGTGATTTGACGGATGGAATCGAGCATTGGTTTAAGGTTCGTAGAGAGAACTTCGAGATTGGATTCCAAATTTTCTAGTACTGGCCGAAAAGAGTCCCAACTCGAGAGGTTGCCGTTCACCTCTAGTATCTTGACGGTACTTTTCACCAATTTACATAGGCTATTGACCCCCACTGACGAGCCATGCTGGACCCCGGCCAAGGACAAGCAATACACCCTAGAAAGATGTATACCCGAACCGGTGAAGTCTGGTAAATTAGGATGATTGATGCTGAGAAATTTGAGACGAGGCGTGTGTTTTAATAGTTTGATAAGTGTGTCGGTCTGATAGAGTCCATAGGGTAGCTCGGCGCTTTGCTTGTACACAATATGTAACGAGTGGAGGTTCTCCATCCGACGAATGACTTCCAGCAAGTCTGGCGGGAAGGTAAATGAGTTAACAAGTACAAGATGAAGTTGTCCCACGTGCTCGCCCAGCAGTCGAAGTAGATCCACCACTTGATCCATGGAGCAAGTTTCCGCTGGTACGATAGACGCCCCTTCTGGAGACCGCTGGTCGAAGGGATGCCCGCCCATGTCCACGGGTGGGTGGATGAGTGGGGGTCCTTCATCCATTTCGGAACTGGCTGAGCGATTTGTGAAGATTTGCGTCGATGACATGCCCATAACCGTTTCGCCTTCATTTGGCGCCGAGAATACGGTAGCGTGAATTGGAGCGTCAAACATTACATCGTGCTGAGCTACATAGTTCCACAATGAGTCGTCGTAAGATTGAGATGATCTTTTAACCCAAATGGCAGGGAATCTAATACACCGGACAGGGCATATCTGATTCGAGTAGTCTGGGGCGTGAGGCAGGAGTTTCGACCAGTCCTCTAGCAGTTCTTGAGCATCTGAAGGTTGATGGATTTGAAGGGAGTGGAAAAGCCGCGGTACCACTATACGAGACAATGCCCTGTTGACTAACCGTAGTTGACGGAGAGAAGCGAGTGAGCACTTCCTTTCTTCGATGTTTTCTAAACAAGGCTTGCACGGGTTCAACGCCTCACAGCGTGACACTAGATGATCTATGATTTGAGCTAAGATGTCGTGTGGTAAATCCAAAAGACCGATGACGCTCGAATCCTTCTTGAGGTAAGCTGGGTCTTCTGCGCAATCGTCCATGGTATCATTGCTGACGGTTCGGCGGTCAGAGGCTGAAGAGGGAAGAAGTCAAATTGCGAGTGAAACTCAAACAGGCGAGTATGAAATCTTCAACCATCCACCTCAGCCCAACCCCTGTACTTACAATTCTGTATATGCATATTACGCATCCTCATAAAAAGTCGAAAGGGGTCACTCTGGCCTGCCTTCTCGCATTTGGAAGCGGAAGTGGCTCTTGTTCAATACCAAACACTAGTCACATCAGTACTACATGTAAGACCATGCGCATCTTTCTTTTTCTGATCTGGAGGGGCTTTGTTAAGTCAATATGAACACATTATAGCGTGCATCATTACAAAAAGAAACAAACAATTACATGTCACTCCGCTTTTGCTATGTAACACCATAAACTTAATCTCCATCCACAGGAATTTCCCTCTCAAGGTGATAAGCAAGAGTGTTCTGTAATACCCGGCAAGAGATATCTCTAAACAAATAAAGAAAGTCAACCGTCAAGCGGTGGAGGTGGACCACAGTAAAAAGACACATCTTCAAGATCTTCTTCATCACACTTGAACCGCTTCTTTTTAGTCTCCATCTTCATCAGTTCTGCTTCAGGACGACTCTGGACGTCAGGCATCTTAGGGTCGTCGAGGAAGAAGGCCAGAATGATGCTAAAGCCGGCAATGACGGTAGCGACGGCTAAGATGACATGCTGCCAAACCAAAAGACAAGTTCTACATGTGAGCAGGGTCTTGCAAAAAGAGGAGAGGTACAAACGCACCTGGGTCTCAGTATAGGCTTTCCCCACTGCTTGACGCTCGGGAGTATCGTGGCCATAAGCACGTGCAAAGCTGAAGGGATCACTGTAGGCCGCGCTGGCCACTCCCTGGTCTGCAATATAAGCATGCAGTTTTTCCGGGACCATGTTCACCCAAATCGATCCACCAATCGCCGCCCCGACCGCGCCCGAGAGGTAAAAGATTGTAAGGTAGATCGCTGTCATTGAGGCGAGATGTTCGTGAGCAGTCATGGACTAGTAGTGCTTGGTGTCAGTATATAGTTCCGCTGGAAGACGTGGTGAGAGATCTTACTTGAATTAAGGCTTGCACAGGGAATCCTACGAGACCTTCCGCCAAGCCTCGAAGAAGCTGGGGGAGTACCAATTCGAACAACGAGTTCTCTGAGCCTCGGTATCGAATCATCAATCCCAGTCCTAGTGTATCACAGGCGGCACCGACCTGTCAGTTGACGAAAGAACGTTAGGAAACTGATACTTAGAAGTGACTCAAAAGGCAAAAGCAAGAAAGGTACAAAAAAAAAAAAACTCACTATGATGATCCACTTAATCTTTCTTACCTTGCTGACTACCGCACCGGCAAAGAGACAAGAAAATATGGATATGAAGGTCGCTAGACCTGTGAGCCTAGTCGCACTTAAAACGGATTGACTGCAAACCGTAATGTTAAATAAGTGATTGAAAGGAGAGTACTTGATTGACAGACACGGACTTAGCTGCAACAACAAGAAAGGTATAAAAATAATCGCTGGCAATTGAACCAGCCGCAGGGTGACAAAGTCCGAGTAAAAGTCCCAGTATCACCGTCTTGTTCTTCATCAGGTAGAGGGGTAGCAACGGGTGCGTAGCCCATCGCATTTCCCAGACGACGAACCCGATTGATGATAGGCCACCGATGATGAATAAGACAATAGTATGTGCTAGCGTGTGGTCGAAAAAACGCGTCAGCTCATCATGGCCACGGTCAAGACAAGCTAAAGATGCGGAAAGAGAGGGCACAAGATGCGCACCTGAGCCCCAAGTTGATCCATAGGCATTGGCAATGGTAACATTCACAAGGATACAACCTGAGCCAGCCAGGAGCAGGAGAATACCAACGCCGTCGATGAGCGTTATCCAATGTCGTATCTTATCTAGCCATGTGCCCGAGAGTTTGATTGAACGCGCTTCTTTGATCTTATGACGCGTGCGGTATTGGGCATAGCCAAGCGAGCCAATGATTGGGACTGAGAGAACGGGAGTCATAATTGCAAACATTGCGATGCCCCATCGCCATGTACTATGATCGAGCATGCGTTGAGCCAGGTTGCCACCCAACCAGACATTGATTCCGCCGGGAACCTGTAAGAGATCAGACGGGAAGGTGTTAATTTTACAAGCGCAAACGTTTCCGCAGGCACTTTTTTTTTTCTTTTTTATTTTTTCTTTGGTGCCTGAGGTTGTAACCGAGTATGATTGCAAACCCATCAAAATCTCAGTACTAACCGAAGGAAAAATACTCCAAAACAGCCGATTCCGTAACGAGGACACATCCCCAATAACGATTTCCTGGAGAAGGTAAAGTCCAGTGATCCCCAGGATATTGATGGCCATTCCAAAAGCATATACGTAGATATTGGGCGCGACAGCAACAAAAACGTATCCTACAACGATTCACGATCTCAACCTTTCGTGAATATTGGACAATCCAAAAAAAAAAAAGCAAGCCGTCGGCTCACCGACTGCGTAGAGAAAGACGCAAAGGACGTAGGTCTCGACTCGGCCGAGCAAGTCACTCAGCTTCGCGATTGGTGGTTGAGAAATTGCCTGAGAGACGGCCTTGACAGTATTAATGGCGGCCAGAACACTGTGAGCATTGAAGGTGGTAGCCGTAGCCTCGGCCAAGTATGTTGATGAAGTGTACTGATCTGATGAACACAAAGTCAACCTAAACCAGAAGCCCGAATTGTGTCTTCCGAAGATCGGTTGAGGCCACTTACCTAGTGAAAGAGACCAAGCCAGAAGGCAAAAGAAACAGTACATCCATCCTAGCTCCCATCGTGTCAGACCTTCGCGAGCTGCTTGAATCTTGAGCAAGCCGAGTGGTTGGTCATCTGTACTTTGGCCAGCTGACTCCTCGGGCTCGTCCACGGATTTTCGCTCGAGCCCCGACGAGTAACCGAGTATCAAGGGCGCCATGGAATCTATGCGTTCGGTTACTAGGCACGAAGCGGAGCACGAGGGCAACCGATCTTGTTTGAAATGTTCACGATCAAGCAAGCCGTTCGGCTTCAGCGGATGAGAGGGCTGAAGCAAGGTATAGAGGTGAGGTAAGTCCGGGTGGCGGGGCATGTAGCAGGCTCGATGAGAGTTATAGATAGAACAGGCAGGTGGGGATGAGCAGGCTCAAGCTTTGTCTGGTCGAAGTGTGACGATCGAAACTCTATGAACCTCGCAGCCAAACGGGTCACTAACTTCGGGGACTGCTCATCAGTCAGATATCCAGCGCAGTGGTCATATTCGACCTCCGAAACCACTCCGGTCTTCCTTGATAAAGCACACCTTGGTCTGATGGAGGTCGCTTGACGCTGTTTGAACTCTGCTTAAAAATGGCCTTCATGGAGTCTAGGTCTCCCAGAAGCTGAAGTCTGCGTTAAGGCTGTCCGGCCGAGCACAAAAAGACCTCCATGATCACACAGCAGATCGTTTCCTGACGTATGCAATACAAGCCCTATGGTGAAGTATGTATGTATTGATGTTTGTACTAAAATGGTACAAAATCACAAATACTTATATTACTACAATTATCGAAACGACTGCTTTTTTTTTGGAAATAAAAAACAAGTCATTTAGGCCGGTCATGGGTCTTACAGGCCCATCAGCGCGCAGGAGAGCCAACTTTCAGCTACAGTATATTTCTCTTCTTTAGTGTAAATTGACAAAATGTTTGGCCAATTTCAATCACTGAATAATTCTCAAATTTTATTACTGTAGGCACCTCATGGCTCTACATATGCCTCCTTGAAGCTGCTACAAAAGTGGCTGACTATTTACAAGTGTTTGTCAAGCACTTTTCAGGCTGATGAGAATGACCTCAGGCCTAGGTGTGCTTTTGGAAGTAGTATCTAGGGGAGCTTTCCTAATGCAACCTTCCCTCAAAGTGAATGCTTCCAGGAATGGAGTGCTTTTTGTTAAGATATGGGAGGTGTATGATTGCAGCCATCTCCAATGTTTTATAGTGCTTACTGTTACAGTAGAAGGGTGCTGAAGTGTTTTTTTAAATGTGAGTACATGAGTGAAACAAACCTACTTGGTGAGGATAATTGGATTTGTGACTCCTTCAATGAGTTACTCTTGTGTTTGGTTAAATTGCTAGAGTAGCCAAACTATGTGTTTCAGAGGTTTAAGTAAAAATGATAAACTTTAAGGCTTTTGTGTGTTAGGTAACCCATTTGGTGATTATGATTTTGACAGAAACAGGGAAAGTATTGAGATTCAGTTTTGAATCTTAATTTTCCACACAGAGCCTTCACAAGTGACCTCACCTTCATCAATCAAATAAGAGGTAATTGAT
>MU167237.1:400612-410739 GCA_015951145.1 Cronartium quercuum f. sp. fusiforme G11 | reverse complement strand
AAACACTATATATATATTCTGTGGACAGCCAATTTTAATTGAGAAAGTCAGGTACTTGTCAGAGAGAAAGAAAAACAGAAGAAAATAGAAAAATAAGGTATATCAGAAAATAAGGGTTGACTTACTCTTTCCCAGCTATAATTGAGCTTAGGGAAGGAGTAGTCCTTGAGTCCAAGAGATGAATGAAGTATAGCGCTGGAGGCTGCTTAGTATAAGCATACTATTCTTTTAACCTGGTCCAACGTGCGCAACTGTACCTTTTTACAGGCTGCAGTTAAGAAGCACTGAAAATCCAGATTGGTCATGACTGCTTGTAACATCCTTGATGTGAGTGGATTTATGTTTGGCCTAGGACCTTTTTGGCAGAGATAAAGCATTGCAGGAAAGATGGCTAGCTTCACTGGAGGTGAAGTGGGAGCAGAAGGAGTGACCCATATCATCTGGCTGTCCAGCCTTGAGGATGGCTCCAGAGTTTCCCAAGCCAAAGATGAAGGAGTGACTGCTCATGTAGCCCTTGTGGGTGTCTCTATGACTGACTCATGTTCACTTAGGAAATCCTCTGTGCCTGGCATGATAGGACAGCTCAAGTAGTCAGATGAATTCTTCCCTGTTGAGTTGGCTACCCATTCTGGTGTGAAAGGTCCTGGGGTGAAATAGTTGATACAATCAGTACCTTCTTCTTCTTCTTGGCTAGACCTTGGAGAGGATGAAGTTGGCAGTGGTGAGTCTGATTCAGGGGAATTTTGGTTTATACACCTGCTTTGAAGGGCAATTGGGGAAGCTAGAAAACCCTGGCTGAGCAGCCTGTGTAGGGCTAGTAAATTTTCAGCCTCTGGGTGAGATTTTGGGGGTTCAGGCTCTTCCAAGCATCATGGCTAAAAGGAGCAGGAGATATTTCTACTCAGCAGATGCAAGTTAGTGGGACCTATGGGTAAAGGTGTCAGCCCTGAGCACCAAAGTGCCATGTGCTAACAAGGACAATTACAACTCATACTCAGTTTCAAGAGTATAAACACAATACTGTACATAACAACTGAGGATTATTATTACAGAAATGGAATCTACATGTAATATTACATATAGTTACATATTACAAACTTAGACAGAAGAGTTGTAATTCATACTGTAACATAAGTGTAAACATGTTACATTGACTATTACATATGTTACCCATATGTAAACTACATATTATTATTTCAGTAAAGAATTCTACACACAAAATAACATATAGTTACATATTACAGGAAACACTAAATAGACATAAGTCACACAGTAAAGCATGTGTAAATATGTTACAAAGCACATACACTTACAATGAGTAAGTAATAAGTGTAATATTATTTTAGATTTGGATTCTACTGGCCAAATAACATATAGTCTTGTTTTAGAGTTAAGTGATAACTCTATTTATTAATTAAGTCCATATATAATCTATATATTTCAAAGGAATGTACTGTAGAACATCAATACAGTGTAGCTAGTGTAGTTTTAGAGTTACAGTTGAAAGGATGACAGTTTTACTAATTAAACACATGATTTACACTGAGGAACTGTCACCAAATATACTGTAGCTGTAATAATGACATGTGTAATGCAGTACAGTAGATCATAGACAGAGCCTCAAGTAATATAAATGATTACATGTAGTTGAATCAGTGACAGATCATATATCTAATATGTAATTAAACTATGAGGGTGATAAACACATGTGTGTGAACCTCTCACACACTGTACAGCAGTTCAATTAAGGTTTTACACATAGTACATACAAATTTGACATGAGAAATAACTTAAATACAAATAAGCATGAGGAAGCAAATCTAGCTTGTCAACAAATACACTACAAATGTGTATTCTATCCTTGGCCTCAAGTAAGAAAAGATTTATCAATGGACCAAACAAGATATATTAATATTTCCTATTCGATAATTACTGTAATCACAAAATAATGGAATCAAATGTACTCTACAATGAGAAAGTACTTGGATTTAATTGAAAACTCAAAATTGTGAGTACCTTCCAGGCCTCAGAACATCTATAAAAGGTCATCCCCTTGTTCGTGGAAATAAAGGATCATCATTATAACACTTCACAAAAGAAATACCTATACTTACTAGTATATTTTATAACATACCCCTATTACATTCCAAGGAATTATTAGTAGAGTTGTCTGTTTCATTTCTAGAAGTTTAATTTCGTGATTAACCTTCTTTCTTTGAGTTATTTGATTGATTCTTGCTTTATTACATATACCAGATCTCTATCACATCAAATTCCTCCAAATTTCGACAAATCCTCCCTCTAGAAGTAAAAGAAGAGTTAGTTGATTTGTCATCCCCTTTCTATATCACTTTAGATGTGTTTCTGGATCAGGTACTAACTACTTGGACACTCTATAACATTTTATAATTATTTGGGTTAATCAATCCCTGTTACACAATTGTTGTATACTGAAATCTCACCATAGAGTGATTGCCACAGCCAATAAGAGTCAGTGAAGAGAAGTACAAGCATATTTTGACTTCTGTTAAAGCCTGATATATTCAGATAAGGCTTAACTATTAATATTGTGAACATATCCACATATAATAAAATAACTACCTTAGTAGCTAGCCAGAATTTTGTGATTACATACACTTTTCTTTAGAGCTAGGCTGACAAAAGGAGTCACAACTCTGACCTGTTGATTCATGAAGGCATTCACTGCCAACATATTTTCATCGCATGGAAGCTTCGCTGCCAAGATATTTGTATCGGATGGGCCTATCCAATGTTCTATCACCACGAGATATGCAATGCAGTGTCAGTAGGATTAGGTGCGATGGAATTACACTGCAATATGGTGTCAGAGCATTAGATACTGATAGTAATTCCATCACACCTAATCCTACTGACACTGCATCGCATATCTTGGGGTGATAGAACATTGGATAGGCCCATCTGATACAAATATCTTGGCAGTGCTTGCTATGTAACATAGCATGCCTTCATGTGATACTATGGACCATTTTTCAAGGTCCCTCCCTACCTTGGAAAATAGACCTATTGCATCACATCTTGGCCTGCTATGTGACATAGCATGCCTCTATGTGATGCAATTTTCTTGGCAGTGATTGAGCATCAGACCTTCAAATAGTTGACTGAGTGCAATCCTTTGTGATAGACCTGTCAGAAGAGTCAGGATGGGTAGCAAACCCTGTGGAATAGGTGACATGACTTGCAATCCAGACACCTGTGAATGAGTTGTACATACAGTGTTCAGGGGGAAATTAAATGATCAAATCTCAACAAGATGAAGCTATTATGCACTGCCAAGATATTTGTATCAGATGGGCCTATCCGATGTTCTATCACCCCAAGATATGCGATGCAGTGTCAGTAGGATTAGGTGCAATGGAATTACTATCAGTATCTAATGCTCTGACACCATATTGCAGTGTAATTCCATCGCACCCAATCCTACTAACACTGCATCGCATATCTCGGGGTGATAGAACATCAGATAGGCCCATCTGATACAAATATCTTGGCAGTGATGATGCATAAGCAAGCAAAAGATAACCAGAACATGGTGAAACTGACCTCAGATTTGAGTAGATTGGAAAAGCCTATGCTTGACTTCATGGGTCTTAGCTTCTCCATAGCAGAGCAGAGTCAAATTTGCATCTTTATTTTCATCTTGTTGAAAGGCATGGTTCCAGAGGTATACAGTACAGTGATGGTAAATTGAAGCATATGAGTGTGGTTGCAATAGAGCATGGGATATGACTTTCAGAGAATCATAATAAAGAGTTGGTGTCAAGAAAAGTAATCAAGAAGTTGGTTTGGCTCAGAGTGATGTGTTATAGATTCAAAGCCCTTTCAAAGGTTGTGTTAGAGTGCATTGGGAATGAAGAATTTAGCTGCTGAATCTGAAAAGATGGTACTGAATTTTTGGCTTTTGAAATGGTGTGGAAGGAATGGGGATGTCAGTCGAGTCAAACCTTTTAATTGCACCTTTATCAGCCACTTTCATTGCCATGCCTGGAGCAGCTTCAAGGAATTTCTCCTTATCAAGCCCTCATGCAAATTGCAGGCAACAGGCCTTTGTTGAAAGGTCCAGGGAACTAACAGATTAGATGTTGAATCCCAGGGTGGCAACATTCACCACCAAGAAAATTGCATTGCATAGAGGTATGTTATGTCACATAGCAGGCCAACATGCGATGCAATAGGTCTATTTTCCAAGGTAGGGACCTTGAAAAATGGTCCATAGTATCACATGAAGACATGCTATGTTACATAGCAAGCTTCCATGCAATGAAAATATATTAGCAGTGATTTCTATCAACATTTTTGACTCTGATGCTTTCAACTGAGTCTGAATTGGGTGAGGGTCAAGTTCCTGGCTAACTGGTCAGAAATCTCAGATGAAGTATGATGAACAGCCACAATTTTTGGATGCACTGCCAAGAAAATTGCATCACATAGAGGCATGCTATGTCACATAGCAGGCCAGGATGTGATGCAATAGGTCTATTTTCCAAGGTAGGGACCTTGAAAAATGGTCCATAGTATCACATGAAGACATGCTATGTTACATAGCAAACTTCCATGCGATGAAAATATGTTGGCAGTGATGCGGACTCAAGTTGTGGCATGGGTCCATAGGAACCTGCTGCAACCTGAATAATACATACAGTAAATTTCATAATCCAAATGTGTTCCCCTTGAATACAGTTAATCAATTTCTTCAAGAGAGAATTAGCCATCAACTCTGGACCACTGATGTAGTACTGCACCTTCCAGTCACCATCCTTCTATGCCATTCTTGACATGCAATGCAATTGGGACCAACATGACAAATGCTCCATGATGACAAAGCCTCAATAAGCTCTGTATTGCCTAGAGTCAAGTGACCCACACAGTATCAGAGATATTACACATAGAAGGATCCGATGAAGGTCATATCATTCTACCACAGGCTATGCATTATTCTGAACATACCAATTGGCCTCTGGGAATATATGGCAACTGGTTTTTTGCGTTCATCAGCACAAAATCAAATGTGAAAACACTAATAGACCCAAGTGATTGATCTGCCCACCAAGCTTGGTTCCTGGAGGAACAGTTGTCAAACAACAGTGGTGCATGTAGGAGGTGCTGTATTATATGCTTGTAGCAAGGAGACTGCAACTATTCTTGCAAAAGCCTCACCCTCTATCTTCTTACTCTTTCTGTATGCACAATCACACAGGCAAAGAGTAAGCTCTCACTTCACTTTGATCCAATCTCCTTTTCTTTACTTATCCTTTTCCTGTCTCTGTCTTGTTAACCTCACCTGATCATGTATTGCCTGGTCTCTACCATACAGTACCCTATTATCACTCTTTTAAGAGTACCAGTGTCAGCCCTGAGGACTGCGCAGCAGTCCCACAGACTGTACAGGTCATGAGTACATATAGTAATCATGTATATGTAAAGTATTACATATAGTAAGTAAGTGTAAAGTAAGTGTTACATGTAAAAAAGAAGAGTGTAACATAAGATTAGACATGTAACACTAGTAACCACAACTCAAGCTCAGTTTCAAGAGTCATAAGCATAGTAGACTTATGACAAGAGCCTACATGTAGTCTGGTTACCAGTGTAACCAACCACAAGCTGACCAGGTAACTCAGTACTAACATAAGGAGAACCACAGGTCAGCCCAAAGACCAAGGGTAAGGGAAGGGACAACCCTCAAGGTATATAAAGCCTCCCTCCTGGCTCAGCAAGAGGACCTTTCTACTAACTTTCAACACAACCACCCAAACTGAGCAAAATTACACAAACATTGAGGATATCTTTCTATAAGAAATATATCTACTCAATAGTGTAAAGCTCAATAGGTGTGAGTAACAAAAGTCCAACCCCCATAGGAGATTAGCTATCTTATTCCAGGATCCCTTGGTGTCATAGAAGTCTCACCAAGGAGTAGAACAACTAAAAGCTAGAATATAGACTAAAGGAGCTAGTGGAGGATTAATCATCCTCACTCTCTATATTCAGGATTGAAACTCTGCAGGTAGTTGTTGGCCCAACTACAAGTCAGGTTGTCCTCCAGGGAACATCACCCTGAGGTAATTGAAGACTTCTTTTGAAAAATCAAATCCTCTTTTTAGAGGTCATCTAACTGAAGTCTACACTTGGGTGGACCAGTGTAGTCTTAGTAAATAAAGGCAGCCAATTGCCCTTGGTCTTGCCTTGTAGCTGAAGAGATTTAGAGGGGTGACCTGATGTAGTAAGGTCCAAATAAGGGTGAGCAGCTCTCTAACCCAGAACAATGTATCACACTCACTGACCTAGATTCAAGTGTTGTCAACTGTCAGCCTGAGCCTTTAGAGAGAGGAAAACAAAACAATATTTTTCTTTCCCTGCTGGTTTAAGCATAGGGAAATAAGCAACACTAGACAACAAATCACACCTGATGTAGTAAGGTCCAAATAAGGGTGAGCAGCTCTCTAACCCAGGACAATGTATCATACTCACTGACCTAGAGATGAGAGAGAAAAGTTAGGGAAATAGTGCAACTGTGAGACATCTCTAACTCAGTCTATCTAACCTAGATTTGGGTGTGGTCAACTGTCAGCCTGAGCCTTTAGAGAGAGGAAAACAAAACAATATTTTCTAAAGGACAGGATTAGACACATCGTCATCAGGTGAGTCTAATGAGTACAAGAAAAGAAATAGAAAGGAAAACGGAAATGAGTGGAGGGATTTACTTACTCTTTCCCTGCTGGTTTAAGCATAGGGAAAGAGTAAGATTGATGTGGCAACGGAGACGGTGATGATGGTCAGATCTGGTTACAAGCATATGCCTGTGTGTCTCACTGTACATCAACAGTAACATCCAGGAGGTAGCCTAACAGAAGCTCCCCCCTGACAACCAGGCTAATTATAGGACTACACTCGAATCTAGGTTAGAGTTGTATTAAAGGTCTCCCACGTTGTCTTCTCATCTGATCTCTCTCTTATCACTCTACCAGGTCAGCGAGTGTGTCATAGGTCCTGGGTTAGAGAGATACTCACCTGTAGCGGACATTTTTGTATCAGGTGTGGCACAGTTACTCTATGTAGTTCTCTTGTTGTCTTTACTCTTTCCCTACGCATAATAAAGCAGGGAAAGATGCCCTATTATCACTCTCTTAGCCGCTATAATTTTGGCTTGAAGGCTCTGTGGGTGCCATCGAAGTGCATCTGGATCAGGGCATCCTACCTGTGGATGGTAGAACCCAGTCCAGGCACAACGAAAGCTGCGAGCAGAGCAATCAGGGCGCTCACCTAAAATTCGAGCAGAAAAAATTCATTACAAAAGTGTTTTACGACTGCTCGAAATTTCCGAACTTGAACCCCCCTGAACATGTGAAGCCTTTGCATTAAATAGTTAGTCCTCTGTTAAACGAGCTGGTGAAAAAGTGGCATATACATATGTTTTTACTCCTGAATAGGCGCCTCAGTCACTTGACAAAAACCTGGCCGGAAACCTCGCCGTCAGAACTTTTCGTGACATGGACGAACATCCAACTCTTGGGTCCAGCAAGTTTTATCTTGTTCGTGAAGATAGACATAGGCCTGATGAACAAAATATGTATCAGAAAGTGTTCACTACATTTTCATAATTAGAGAAGACTTCACTCACAGCTGCGATTGAATCGGGAGAGAGTCGCTACAGAGTCCAGACGAGCCAGTTTTACCACAAGAGATCATGTTTCATAAAAAAGCACTTAGAGTTGTTTCACACAGGCCAAATACTGTAGGTTTTATGAGAATTCAACGACTTACCGAATCAGGATTTTTGGCAGGACCGAAACGTTCAGTGACAGTGGGACCGTCGATCATGCCCTTCAGATTGATAATCAGTATAAACCCAAAGGTTTCTGTTCATGTTATCACAGAGGCTCACATCAACAATCACATGTGCCACATGGACACCCTTCGGGCCGAACTCGCGAGCCAAGGATTGGCTGAGCGCTCGAAGTCCGAATTTACCTTTGTGAAAAGGATTGTTAGCGATAATAATGAAGATAAAAAACTTCAAGTTGTCTTGACGATAGCTTTCATGGATTGGTTCACTTGCCTGCCGCAAAGCAACCTAGGTTCGCGCCGCCTCTGAGAGAAGCCGTGGCACCAGTGAAGATGAGACTACCGCCTTTATCGTGGGACAAGAGCTCGGCCAAAGAAGCTTGTGCAAAGCTAAATGCACCAAGACTTCCACCAGAAAAAATAAAAAAGTGAAGTAATAATTGTCACTTGAGTTGCCGCATGTTTTCCAGGGGGGGGGTCAGCTTTTAATCACTCACACGCTGACATTCAGACCGCTTTCGAGATCAGTCCTCTTCGATTCGAGGAAAGGTTTCAAATGAAACGCACCAGACGAGTTGAAGACCGCCACTCTCAAAAGGTACCCAGGGAACTTCTTCTTGATGTCATTAAAAGCGCTCTTAACCGAGTCCTCTGACACAACGTCACAAGGGAAAGATTCCACCTGTTGTGGTGATTGAGAGCAACACATGTTGGTCATTCGGAGATTGGTTCGGATAATCAGTGACTGTCGAGCAGTGTGAGTACAAAGAAAAACGTTTACCGTCCCACCCTCGCTTCGGATTTGTTGCGAAAGTTCATTGAGTTTACCCTTAGAACGGGCCAAGAGGGCCACAGCGTAACCCTTCTTGCTGAATGCTCGCCCGACTTGTTTTCAAGCACAAGAAGTACCAGAGTCATGACATAAGTAAAACGGGAGGTTTTATGGGGTCCAATATATACGGACAAACCAGCTGCTCCGGTCCCTGGGCCGGCGCCGACGATGATGGCCAGTGCCTTTCGAAGTGGACCATTGGACATGTTGAGGGAATTCGGAAGACTATGAAATTATCGCTAATTGAAAATTTCAGTTGAAGTGGGTAAAATGGCGTGGGTGCCTTGCTATAGTGGAACAGCGTTTATGAGTAGTGGTGACGGTGGAAGGATGCAAGTGGTACTTGAAGAGAAGATGAAAGGGGGAATGACGTCATTTGAACACGCATGGCCCGTGAGCGACTTATTAATCAGCGATCTCAAGGGATCTCGCCATTCTGTCTTCACCTGAGTCGTGCTTCTTGACCTGGCTGACACATCTCCTATCCTTCATGGCATTTAAAGGATGTCTGGTTAGATCTGGCCATCTCTAGCTGTATGATGTCTACCCTCAAAGACTGGGAAATGTCCAATCTGAGCCCAAACTACTACTCCTCCCTAACTGCCAGCCTTGAGGACTGCATAACAGTCCCACAGATTGAAACTAGATGCAAATACATATAGTAGTCAGGAAGAATAGATGTAATACATAGTGTAATATATGTATTACATGTGTAATGATTAATGTACATATGTAGGGACACAGTGTAACAGATGTAGAACATATGTAATAAGTGGTGTAACAATTAAACCACACCTCCGGCTCATTTTCAAGAGTCATAGGCATAGTATACTTATGACAAGAGCCAACTAGCAGGCCCTGACATTAGAGTAACCAACCACAAACTGGCCTACATAGCCCTTTGATAGCATGAGCTGGAACCACAAGCCAGACCATATTCTAAAAGTGAAGACAAGCTAACCTGAGAGGCATATAAACCCCCTCTCTCCTGCTCAGGAGTTGTCCCCTCTCCTCACCTTTTACCATGACAGCCTAAATTGTACCACTAGCACACTTTTTGAGGATACTTGTGACCAAGTCTCAATAGTGCAACAGTGCCTTAGGTATCACTGCCAAGAAAATTGCATCACATGGAGGCATGTGATGTCACATAGCAGGCCAAGATGCGATGCAATAGGTCCATTTTCCAAGGTAGGGACCTTGAAAAATGGTCCATAGTATCACATGAATACACTGCCAACATATTTTCATCGCATGGAAGCTTGCTATGTAACATAGCATGTCTTCATGTGATACTATGGACCATTTTTCAAGGTCCCTCACCACCAAGAAAATTACATCACATAGAGGCATGCTATGTCACATAGCAGGCCAAGATGCAATGCAATAGGTCCATTTTCCAAGGTAGGGACCTTGATAAATGGTCCATAGTATCACATGAAGACATGCTATGTTACATAGCAAGCTTCCA
>MU167237.1:339109-356388 GCA_015951145.1 Cronartium quercuum f. sp. fusiforme G11 | reverse complement strand
ATCCAGGTTGGTAACCTTAGAGTCTTGCAGAGTCCTTGTCAGTGAGGACTAATAAGGATTAGAGATAAAAAACCCAGACAGGATCCAGAGCACCCTGTCTTATAATTAGGATTGGAGCCAAACAGTTGCTGTGCTCAACTGTGCTCTCCTTAAAGCACCTAGTACCTCAGCATTGAGACCCAGTTCTCATAAACCCTCTTCTTAGAGGTCATTTAACTGCAGTCTACACTTGAGTGTATCAAGGGTAGACCATATTCTAAGCCAGGCAGTGGCCTGACAGAAGCCACTCCTTGACATTCATAGAGTATGCTCATAAGAAGCTTATGGGAATTTGATATGTGTTATCAAGCAATTATGGGCATTTGTGTCCCTGGGAATTATGACAAGATTCATAGCTTAGCTCCAAGGAGAAGACTGGAATTTGGTTCTAACCTAGAGTAGTTTACTGTAGGGAATTCATGGTCATATGAGACCAATGAGAAGTATCTCTTTATTTTTCATTTCATATCTCTCTCAGTTCAAATTTTCTTGCTTAGATACTGTCTACCCAGATTGGGGAAGTTATTCATTCATCTCTTGGACTTACTAAATCTTAGCATTCTATTTTTGTATAAATACCTATGGGTCATGCCAGGATTATTTGAACATCATTAGTTCAAATTTTCCTTCACATTCATAAAAAGGTTTACTTACTTGATGCACTTGTTCATTATGCATGACTCATATGAACCTGACTGTACACAGAAAAAGTAGGTGAGAAAATAAGGAGAAGAAATGAGAAAAGAAAAAGAGAAGAGATTGAAAGGTGGTGCATACCTGTCACCGCCAGCAAAAATTACTCGGACAAGGCTGTCCGAGGTGTTCTCGGACAGTGAAGTCTGAGTTGATCTTGGACTGTGGTTGACCGAGATTTTCTCATCTCGGTCAGCGGTAGTCTGAGCACACCAAGATGAGAAAATCTCGGTCAACCACGGTCCGAGATCAACTCGGACTTCACTGTCCGAGAACACCTCGGACAGCCTTGGCCGAGTAATTTTTGCTGGCAGTGTGTTGGGCTACAGGATCAGAACAGCTCAAAGGTGGGTGTATGGCCAGTCACAAGACACAAACACACCTAGGGTGAGATAGACAAAAAGTAAACACAGACTATGAGAAAGAAAAAAGGAAGAGAAGTAAGGAGAGTACAGATCAGACATAGGATTGAGAAGCACTTACTGATTCTTTTTGATGAAGAAAGAACCAGAAAAGTGGGAACAGAGCTGGGTATAAGAGGAACACCCAGACAGCACAGCCCCTTGTGGTTCATCAACAGCATTTCCCACAACAGACAACTACCATTACCAACCCATTGTACACAATTTGTCCACTTTCCCAGAGTGGCACAAGTTCTTCAACATGACACATACACCAGTGTACACCTCTTGGCACATAACTGAAACCACCCAGTGCTTATACTAATCAGGCATAGCTTCCAATACACAGCCAAATGTGTAAGATACAGTGTCCAGTTGATTTTGACAAAGACATTAGAAACAGCTGAACTCAACAGACCAGTCAGCCTTTCAGGGCCAGACAGGCCTGCAGGGCTGACCCTGGTGGGCCAACCTAGCTAGGTGGGCCCTTCTGGGCTGGCTGGTGTTGTGCACATAATGTGAAAGAAAGATGAATATTAACAATTATAACCATTTTTGAGGTCATAAAAGGGAGAATAGCATGTAAGAGGGGTTGTGAAAGGTGGAAAAAATGTTACAAGCCTTAATTAAAGGTGGAAACAGAAAGTTTTAAGGTAAAAGGGACTTCTCTGGTGGATTTATTCTTTTCCCAGAACATTGAAACAATGTTTTTTTGAGATCCACAATGTGGCCACAATCATAAACTTCCCCCATTTACTCCTCACCAGTAGCCCAGTGTGCCCCAATGACTTCAGGAAAATATCAGAGAAATATTGAAAATATCTGGAATATAGATTCTGAAACAAAGAGTTGTGAATGTTCTCAAAACACCCTCTTCTACCATATGCCTCTGGTATAGATAAGATGGTGAGGTATAAGTCCTCTATGTGCTCCTCCTGACCTGCTAAGGTGAGTGCTGACCTATAGAGTGACAAGAGTAATAAGGGAAAGTGAGTTATGAGGTGAGAGAAAACAGAACTATGTACCTATAAGGTACAACATGAGAAACAAGTTCAGGGGATGGTGAGCTAGATGTGCTTGTGATCTGAGAGTGGAACAGGGAACTGGGACAGGAAATAGTAAGGTCAGGATCTTAATTGGAGTTGGTAGGATATTTGTGGGAATGTGATAAACAGGGATTTGATAGGGTGGGATATATATGTGTTCTCTTTCCACAGATGAGGAAAGAGAACAAGGGGCAGGAGAGGGGGGGCTTTTGTTCAATGGGAAAGTTGGGCCCCTTCTATAAGGCTCTTCTACTATGTTTGTAGCTAATTTATACTGTCAATTGAATTGCAACAAGAGTTAGTGAGAGGTAATAAAGCAGAGAGTTGGGTAGATAAATAAGAAAGACTTACAGATTCCTATTCTTATGTGGAAAGAGGAATCTGATTGTCAACAATTGGTCAGTTTATAAAGACTTCAAGCCTACAGGCTTATTCCAAAATGAAAACAACTTTCAAGCCTTATTGGGCTTATTCTCAATACTCTCAAGCCTTGAGGCTTATTTCCAATACAATACACAGGTATTGATACCTATTCCAGACAATCTCATAACAGAAACAGTCCTCAAGCATCCAGACAGCTTATTCCCAAGGAGAGAACATACAGCTCTCAAGCCTTAATGGGCTTATTCCCAATACACTTACACAAGGTGTCAAAAGATACATCTTATTCCAGAGTTAGGTTTTCATACCCATAGACTGATGGTCTTGATGCTTGACATTAGGTGATCACAACAGACTCACTCTGAGTCTATCTTTAATTATGGGTTTCAAACCTCATGGACCCCATCCAGAAATATGCTTCAGGGATACACTGCCAAGATATTTGTATTGGATGGGCCTATCCGATGTTCTATCACCCCGAGATATGCGATGCAGTGTCAGTAGGATTAGGTGCGATGGAATTACACTGCAATATGGTGTCAGAGCATTAGATACCGATAGTAATTCCATCGCACCTAATCCTACTGACACTGCATCGCATATCTTGGGGTGATAGAACATCGGATAGGCCCATCCGATACAAATATCTTGGTAGTGATAAGTTCCAGGACTTGAATAAAAATATTGAAGTCTTGGAGCAGATTTGATCTTGGACCCTCCCCCCTAGTGTATCTCATGAGGTTTGAGAGGTGTGGGTGTGGGGACCTAAAGATGGTCAAAATTCAACCAACACTTCTACCACCAAAAGGAATAACTTGGCATAAGTCCCTTGCTTCAGCCCCTGACTCATCTGTCAAATGAGACAAGTTTCCTGGACTTAGTTAAGTTTGTAAGATGATTTCAAAAAGCAAATAAAAAGGACCAGTCACTGCCCTTAGCCAATACTACACATGCTACCATATGTGTAGTGTAGAGACTGTGAGGTGGTGTAGTGTAAGAAGTTAAACTCAACTGATTTTGGGTGGTAGATGGAGCCCATGACCTGTTTCCCACTACTTTACCTGGTTAGACCATTACATCTGTACAACTACCTTCAGCAGTGCTTTAGAGTGTCCAGAGGTGGGGCTGGGCAAGTAGACCTGACAAGCAGGCCAACTGTGAAATCAAGCATGGAACTGGGTGGAAATTCCACCTGGGGGAAAGTGGTGAAAAGCCCCTGCCTTGAATCCTTCATGCAGGGTCTACCTCTGCCCATAAATTGTTTGGTCCCTCTGTAGCAGTTTTCCTTGGATCACCCTTGGACTGGGATCTGCCTCTGTTCAAACAAATCCAGTAAGCCATGACAAGCCATCCCTGATCCTGCCCCAGTCCTGGACTTCATGTCTGCCACTTTGACTGAAGAGATTCCACACCATTCTCAGAAACTTGGACCCTCCAACTGGAACATGCTTGTTTGGCTTGCCCTGACATTGTGTGCTTGCACTTGTGGTATGTTGGCCCCATGCGTTCATTAATCCCTGGCATGGTTGATTGGAGATGGTGAGTGGGCTGGTGGGTATGGGTGTTAGGTGCATATAGGTTTTCAACAAAGGTATGATGGGAAGGGAAGGGAGGGGGGTGAAAAGTGATTGACATGGTCCTTGTGGAGTGAGGAGACCGGGGGGAAGGGTTGGGTATCGGTGAGGACCGGCCGGGAGTCTCAGCTGAGCCCAGACTGCGAACCTTCACAAACCACATTTCCTTCCTCAGCTGCAGCACCTCCACCTCCTCCACATTCCAATATCAGTCTGGCCAGGACCTGGCCTGCATCTGGACCGTACTGCTGCATACCTATGTAGCCACGAAGCGTTCCGGCTGCTTCGATGTCAGAGGATCCCACGGCCCTAGGTCATCTTTCGACCATGTATTCTAGATACCGGCTTCCTCACCCTTTAGAGCAAGTTCGCTCACCATTCTACCATCACCGCCAGCTTCTCTGCATGCCGTAGAACAATTGAACTCAGGCGCGCTTATCCTCATGTCACACTCTGTCACACCGCACAAGGCAAGTTCTGTGGATCAACCCCAGTCTATCCACGCTAAGAAAACCAACCAGTTGACAGCGTAACAGAAAGGATGCCAACTAGTATTTACACGAGCCAAATTTCCGTTATCGTAGTATATTCTTGAGCCAAATCCAATCAACTTGGTGGTGATGACAACATAGTATTTCACGATCAACCCTACCCTCGTTCAAGGTTACGCTCCATCACGAGCGCCACACTGGCAGCAAACTGTTTCCTTTCTGCATCATTCATCTGCTGTGTGGAGGCTTTTAGACTTTCCAAGCGGACAAAGATGTCTTCCAGGTCGAATGAGTCTTCAAGAATCTCACTGGAGCTTGTAGCGGGTATTGGTGGCTCGCTTGATCTACGTCCACCAAAGATAATCCTTTCAATCTCGTCGAGCTGAGCTTCTGTGGGTAAAAGGTCTGCATCGCCTAGATCAAAGGACGTGGATCTCGAGCCAGTTCCGGCCGAAACAAAGGGGGCGAAATCATCGTCAAATTGTTGAGAGACAGCCCTCTCGTTGGCAGGGATCTGGGCCGCGTGAGTTGATGGATCTACAGTAGGCGTATCCCGCAGGCCAAAGGGTGAGTCAGATGAATGATCAGCGGATGGGGATGCCATTGTCGACTGAAGTTCAGCTGATCGACCACGTGACTCGCTCAAGTTCCGTGGTGTAATGGACAGATCAGCAAGTTGAGTATCCTTGGAAGCGGTAAGCGCAGGCGCGGCTGTCCGACGGTTCAGTAAAGTAGGCCACGGTACACATTGAAGGGACATCGCAGCTTCCTCCAGATTCTTGTAATCTACTCCAAGTCGACAATTTTCGAAAGTTTCACAACAAGCTGTCAGTTTTTGTTGACGAAATCCTGAATGGTGAGGAACACACGGGACTCAAATAAGATTACTCGCCATGGTATTCAAACCCGAAGCTACTGCAAACTCCCTCCCAAAAGTCTCGATCTTCCGGTTGGCCTCCATCAGCTTCCATGATGACCATAGCAAGTTCTGCGCTCTGTCCGTTCAAGCGTGATAAAAGGGGTCGCAACTTTGGCTACGTTATAGAGAGCATCATTCTATGATCAGGTGGAAATTCCCAAACACCATGCCCGGGTTACTGACATTATCATCAACGCTCAAGACCACAATCGCCACTTGGCTGGCTTCAGAAGGACCTTGAATACTCGGAAACAATTCCTCGGTTTCGGTTACATTTATTGTGTTTACCTTGAGCAGAGCGCTGTAATATTTGGTGATCAAGCGGAAAGACCCGGGTCTGTCGTCTACCTGGACGGTATCAGGAGGGAGTGACTCGAACGATCCCACCGGTCGGGCGATATCGATCATTCCTACGGGTCAAAAGCATGAGAGGCTTCCAGAAGATTAGCCTCAGACTGAAAGCCATTCGGATTTGAGAAGGTTTTGACAGCCCACTATCTATGCAATCTCGAGCAAGCCTTTCGCCAGAGAGCGCATACATGGTCACATTATTTTGAACGGCTGAGATGCTTTTCTGACTCGACGTTTCTGAAATGGCAAAGGATGGAGTTTCTGTCATGGTCGAACGATTGACAATTTGAACGCATTGAAGCTTTCGTCCTTTCGGAAGCAACGGCTCGCTGGAACATCCGCTCACAAGAGGGTGACGATACCCGGCGGGGCCAGCTGGGGCACGGGAGAACTCATAATTTTCTTGGCCCGCCTTGAGCTGCACCAGGCCAACTGTAGTTTTACATGAAGTTTTACTGGGGTTTCACATGGGGTTTTCACCTCACTACGAGAGGGATTAGGGGGCCAGCCGCCGAACGGAGATATACTGTATGCTTCGTTCGGCAAAACGTATATGGGCAGTACATACAGTAGTTTCGAAAAATGTTGTCACCGGCTCTTCACTAGGCAGAAAGCGCAAACCTGGCCGTCTGGCTGTAGGAAACTATTGACAAGGTTTAGTTTAGGCCCTCAATACCGTCCTAAAGTCGGGTTTGAGGCGGCAAAAGGTGTCAAAAACATGCATCAACCCAGGTTTTAAGCACATACACATGAGCGGTTGTCACATATGCAGGAAATCCCCTCGCCAATTGCTTGACATGCAACGAGCAACGTATGGTCATTTTTTAAAAATAACGAGCAGGTTTGTCTGCTCAAGCTCCCGATCGGACCGGGAGCTTTACAGGTTGATACCGAGCATGATACAGGCTTGGTATCGCCCCCACCTTCTATTTCGAAGGAGGTTGTGGGTTGAACCTGTCCAAAAAGGTTTGGTTTGACCCACCTTTCACTTGTTCAGCATGACCTGGCAAGAGCCATGAGATGGGTGTGCCATGGCCGCGCAGTTTGGTGACATGACCACTGGGCTGCGCCTGGCCTTTCCTGCTTTTGCATTCCATCTTCATCTGCTTCAAATTATCAGTGTTGATGTCCAATTCCGACCAGCCATCATTTTTTCACTTTATGAACCCCCAACCTGCAATGAGTGGTCCCGGAGGAGGCCCAATTTTGGCCCACAATTCATCTTCTAACCAGGTGAGGAAGGTCTTGAGAGAGACAGTGATGCATGGTCACCTGGTCTATCCCAATTCCTGAGACCCAGCATATCTGGTTGGTATATTATATATCCGATTTTTGCCAAAGGTTCAAGCCATATATATCTGTGACAGATATACATCTATATGTCTGTTGGACAGATACAGATTTATATCTGTCACAGATATATATGAATTTTTTTGCCAAACAAACCAGTACATAGGGTAAAGGGGTGCTTTGACATAAGAGTTTTGGACTCAAGCATATTTGTGGTCAAAATAAAGTCATTCCAGGAAAGGAAATGTCCAATTCCCCAACAAATTCCAGAAACTGAGTTCAGGCTTTGTTGTGCATGAGGACGATTTTGGTTAAATTTTGAAGTCACATTTGGAACTTTTACAAATGTTAAAACAGAAGGTAGGGTGAAGGCTTGATGTTTATGTAAAAATCTTAGCCTCAAGGCTTGTTACATATACTGAAAATATATTCTCCTTCACAAAATCATTTCAATATCAAAAAAAAAAAAAAAACCTGGTTATCTCCAAATTTGATGTAGGTGGTGTTGAAACTGAGTGGATGTAGCTTTACAACGTAAAACATCGATAAAGATGAAAGTTCAAAGTGAGGGAAACTCAGAAAACAAGTTTGTACAATTGCCAGATTTCTGTAGTGAAAAGTCAGCTTCATATATATATATATATTGACCATTAACTTGTATATCAATATCATCATTGATAGTAAGAAAAATTGCCATTTGGATATGGCTCTTTGTAAAGTATTCGGAGAGTGATTTGAGAGCCTTGTAAGCAACATGGACATCATCAGGAGATGTTGTAAGAACTCTGCTAAGTTTGGTGTGGCGTATGTGTGATTGTGGTGTTTTTGAAATAAGCTCAATTATCCAGATGTGCTGGGTTGGGCAAACTTGTATACAATTTCAGGTAGTCGAACTGGATCCCTTTACAAACAGGGACATAGAGTGTACAAATCTGAACAATGTGCAGCAAATCACACAAAAGGACATGTCCTGACTGCACATGTGCAACCTAGGTCTACATGAACATTGATCTCCAAGCTATAGATGAATGTTAAAGTCAATAAGGTGAAGATCTGTGTTGGTCAAGCAAATAAGTCACCTGTGCCTTATGGATGAATCCAAGCCAGACCAATGATGAGCGTAGCACTTGCCTGGATTCTCTACATAATTCTTGTCATCAAAAAGTCCTCATAAAACTTTCAACCAAAAAAGGCGGGTCTAAGTGGAATCCTGAGACCAAAATACACGCCTGGTCGTTCTCATCGTATTATCAAAGGAGCGTGGTCGAAACCTGTGCCTTAATCTAAGAAAATCCTCGCTCATGAAGTCGGAGAGCACTTCAGATAGGAAAGTAATGGAGTAGACCAGTCAGGTGCGGGTTCCTCAAACCGGCTGGGTAGGATATGAGATACGGGAGCAAACAAATCTACAGTTATGAGATCAAACCTTTAGGTCAACTTATAGCGGTTGAAGGGTATACATAACGTGCTGAAGGCTGACGAAGCTCAGATGGAAAAGAGCGCGATCACCGGTTTCTAGTCTGAACGCGGTTTCCTTCCATGATTCAACCAACTGACCAACCGCACTCGGGTCGAAGCATCGTGAGTTGGGCTTAAGAATATGGTTTCTCTGACCAGCCATCTCACAGTGCAGATTTACATTATTGGATTTCACATGGAAGTCTTGACCACTTGTTCATGGAAGCTTTGAAGGGGCTTTCAGTAGTTGCCTGTGGCCAATTAAACAAATTTTGTCTGTCCCACTTTCGAAGCGAAAAATCGTTTCAGAATCGAGTCAACTTGTTGAGGCGTACTGTGAAGGCCTTCAAAGGGTCTAGTAAATCTCAGAAACAAGGAGTGCTGATTTTTTTTTTTTTTTAGGAATATAAGAACAGAAAACGTTTGCCAAACTAAATTCAATCCTTCATTCTGATCATAAAAGTTTACGCATAGCTTTGGAATGAGAAAATATTATGTTAAACTCACTAAAGGAGCTGTGTTTCAGCTTGTGATGGGTTGGAGATCTATCAGAGAGATGTACTAGCTTAGGACCGGATATCTGGACGTGAGTTGGCGCGTGCCATGCTCAGTGTTAAATGATTATGTAGTTGATACCAACAAGGACGGTGACGGATGAAGGTCATGGATGGTCAGGAGGACAACAAGAGTGACAAAAAAAAAAACTCAAGGAGTCGGGAGTTTCACTGTAACACTTTCAAGAAATCAGCAGTATACATGAGGACGTCAGGCGTCACAACCCTCAAGCTCACACAAGAAAATTGAAGAGATCATTAGAAAATATAACATTGTGGTAGTGTGAAAACACTCCTGAGTGCCCAGTTCAGGGTCCTCAACTCTGGGGGGGGGGGGGGGGGCTTTTGGTAAGGATTTGACTATTAGATTTTGTTATGTTGGCGCCTGATTTTGATTCGAAATCCGTTTGATGATCTTAGGTAGTTGTCAATGAATACCGATGAATACCATGATGGTGATGTGAGCCTTCATTCGATAAGAAGTCCCTCTACAACGGATCAAGAGTATCCCTGTTGAACCATGCGCAGGCTCATAGGACTAACAGTCTTTAACAAGTAAAGAAGCATCAAAACAGGAGTTATAGACAGGCCAGGCAAAAGCTTTTCAAACTTTCGAACTGACAAGTATTTAGAAAATGCATTTAATTACAAAAGATTATTATGCTAGGCTATACCAAGTGTTCTATTGGGCTATTGTGATCACTAAATCTCTGTTCGGTGTATGTGAGTTGGCAAGCGTAGTGATACGAGTTGAGGTATGTGAAGAAGCGTTTTCAATGCCCTATAGCCTATCGTTCAAACTGACTTGGATTATATGGAGATAATAAAAGTCATGGATTGAACTCACTTATGCTGACAATGATGTTGCAATGAAAAAGGGGTTGGGGTATCGGAATATGATGTGCATGTTGATATATTCCAAACATCTAGTCATGAAGTCAGTTCTGATGATCCCCTGCAATGAAAAGATTTGATCTGTGGGAGGAGGTATATAAATCAACTTTCTTTAATAATGGAAAAATTTAGTCAATTAGTACTTTTTGAGCTACTAGCAGATAATCTGAACTGTAGTCCGTACTAATCCTTACAAATGATCTGATGGTAATTAAAGACAACGCAATCAAGAATATAAAGATGCGATTCCAAACTATGTCAATGCTACTAAATGAGGGTTGAGATTCACAAGTCTTTACCCCCGTCGAGTTTTACCTTGTCGTGCCTTTAGGCGGCTTTGCGATTGCAAGTGGAGAAAAAGTGGGCTATGGCTTCCTGTGGAGCTCGAGTGAAAGGGGAAGTCAGCGGCAGATAATCTATAGGTATTTTTTATAAGTCAAGCTGAATACCATACCGACTAACATGACAAAAGAAAAAGGGTCAGCTTTGACTGAGCTAAAAAACAGGCAAAAATGGCATACCGAGAGCCCAATCACAGCTCAATAAAAAGCCGAAACCCTTAGCTAATGGTGCACCGCCAAATAGGTTTGTCCCGTTTGGAATCCTTGCGTCGATGGTGCTCCGAATCTATCCTCAGTCAATCATTTCTTGGATATTTAGGGGTTTTTTGATCATGACAGCACCCCAAGTCGATCTTGAACATGTAATTAAAACAGTTCTCTTTGTAAAGTGAGAGGAAAAAAAGTCTACAAACTGATTGAGCGAGGATAGATTTGGAGTGTTATCGACGCAAGGATTTCAAACCTATTATCAGCGCCCAAATTGGATGAATTTGGAGGCGGGTCAATGTTTTGCTTAAAAATACCTGGTTTCTTGCGTTTAGGCACTACATAGCCACCTACAATGAATGAATCTTACCAATCATATGTTGTTTGTTTGAGAAAAAAAAAAAAAAAAAAACGATCCAATATGCTTACAAATTAGCAATCTAACAAGTAGAAAAAAAATCATGATAAATCACCATTACAAACAGCCCAAACAAAAAAACCAATAGAATAAGGACTTAATAGATAACTCCTAAATCCAACTAAACTTGAAACTTTTCTGAATTTATAAGGATCTAAACATAATGTTTTATAAATTCCTTCTTGTTTTATTTTGTGTTTCAGTATCGATATAGGTGTTGGTATTTTGTTTGAATTATTAAATTGCTTTGTAGCAGATTGTAATATTTTACTTTTATATTGAAATCGATTAAACGTATTAAACCGTGATTCAAAATTTTTAATTGAATTAAATCTAATATTCTTCTTCTTTTGATCATTTATCCAGTCTAATCGGATTTTCCAAACCGTTTTTCTAAAGTTTTCAATTGGTAAAGTAATCATTTCAAAACCCAAACCAGCAAAAGCACCACTAAAAATAATAATAGAAGCTTGAAAAATTCTACTTGTCCAACTCCTTTTCTTTCCTTCTTCTAGAGTATAAATTGATTTATCAATTTTAGCTGCAATGAATTGACCAAAATCTCTACCAATTTGAAAAATACTAAAAAATAAACAAAATCCAATCGAATCTTTTAATATACTTAAAGAAATCATATCCCAACCTTTAATTAAAGTTTTATCATTTCGTGATGAAAAGATATTAGATTTAATTAATGGCCACCAACCTTTAAAAACTTCTCCTTTTGTTGTTGTTGATAAACTTAATTTAAGATTATCCAAAGGAGTTGAAATTAAAGATTGAGTAGCACCAGCTAAAAAACCAGAAAAAGCTCTAATGAAATAATCATTTTCAATCCACTTTTGATGATCATTATGATGTTTTTTAAGTAAATTTTCACTAAAATTATATGTTTCAAATAAGGTGATACCTATGATTGAATTTATGATGAAAGGTGGAATAAAGTAATTCAATATGATTTTCTTAATTCCTTCTTTTTTAATTAATGATTTGATAAATTTAATTGAAATTTGTTGATTATTTTGTTTTGCTATGATTTGTATTGTTCCATATGTAGATACTATATAATAAAAAACTGTTAGATAAATATAGTATGACTACATAATTTTGATGAATGATTGAGGTAAGAAACTAACTTTTGACTGGACGAAAGAATTTAAGTGGAGGTCTTTTAAAGATAAAAGTAAAAGAAGTGACTAATGATCTTGCGAATCCACCTGCAGTCGAGGGTGTGGTTGGGTTTAATGTACCTGGTTCGATTGGGATTGGACCTGGTGGTGGCGGTGGTAAATTGGAATCGGAACTCATCTCATTTGTTGAAGGAACGATGATGTCTTACATCACTCAATTCAGTCGGGTCGGACTGCCTCGGCAAGGGCTGCAACCGACTTTAATAAACAGGGCCGGGACTCTCGAGTTTCTTTCTTAGTCCGACACTTGCTCCTCTCCCCTTCCCGGGCCTTATTCGGAAATCACTTTTCTTCGATCCAGACTTTATCTCTATCAATAAAGATGAGAACACTAATTGGCCGCCGATCAAGCCAGAGATTTACAGTCTCATGATGGAATTCTTTAGTTCGGGTAAACCGGTCTTAACGGAGGGAGAGGAGGAGAGCATGGTATCAGTGGACACATGAGTATCAGAGGAAGATCCGGACGTGGTGGCGATAATTAAGGAGTCACTCGATACTCGGGTACGACCGGCTATTCAGCAGGACGGCGGTTATTTTGAATAGCAGGGCTTTGATGATCAGACGGGTGTGTTCAGGTTGATGTGGAAGGGCAGCTGTTGTGATTGTGATAGCAGCACGATGACACTGAAGAGCAGTATCAAACGAATGTTGAGGAACAAGTGTCGAGCGAAGAAGAAAAGGTGGCAAATGACCAATGTACGTTGCCGCATCTTCCTTCAAATATCATTCATTTCCATTTGTCAAATTCAGGTCGGTTGAGGATGTTGAAAGAGCTCATTTATCCCAGTGAGTTTACATATTGCATTTTTTTTTTTGCCAAAATGATCATTGCATTTTCTGTCTGTCCTGCATCAACATTGAAACTAATTTACTGAACTGAGCTTTTAATTTAATTGCTTAAAACCATTGTGTGATTATGATGACACGGATATGGATATTACTTTAAAGAATACAGAAAATGGTTTCGATATTGAAGAATGTTATCCACCATTCATTAACTCAACCGATTCTACTGATGATAAAGTGAGTTTGCTTAAATCTCACCTAGAGTGATTGCCATGGCCAATAAAAGTCAGTGAAGAGAAATACAAAGAGATTTGGTTTCTTATTAAAGCCTGAGATATTCAGTTAAGGCTTGAATTTTGAAACATATTCATGCACACAACTGATTGTACTGATGATAAAGTGAAAAGTTCAAAAGAACTTGAAATCATTGGCCAAGAAGATGATTAAAGGTTTTAAATTCAAGAAAAGGGTTTTTTGTTTTTGAAAAAAAAAAATCATTTTTACCTGTGCAAAGGAACTTTTGACTGTTGTTTGTAATTGTGAAATGTAGATGTGTAAAATAGATTGCAAAGTATCTTAATTAATGTTTTCTTTCCCCTGGTTCTCATGTTCCTAATCAGGTACAAGATATCCATTTTCATTCAAGAGTCAAGTAATTTTAGGCACCAAGACTGAAGAAGCTTATGTATAAAAATTTTGTACTCATTTTATTTTGTGTAATTTAGTTTCCTAATGGATTGATTCTTGAGGTGGCAATGCAAATTTTTTTGTCTAAGAAGGATGCAGCCACTACCTCACTGCCAGCAGAAACTACTAGGACATGGTTGTTCTAGAAGTCCTAGGACCAGAGTTGTCCTAGATGTTCCTTGTTTGGACAAGGAAAAACTAGGACAAAGCCTGTCTGAGGAAATCTAGGACAAGCTTGTCCTAGACGTCTTTGTTGGCAGTGCCTGGCTGCTTTATACCACATGGTCCCAATGTTTGGTCCCTGATGATTATTAGACAAGGATCAATAGAAAATATAAATCACTATTTATGATTAGTCATGTTTGCTATATCAGCTCCACAATAAAAAGGGTTTTAACTTGAAGAAGTGACTTCTTTATGTCTTGTCAAAAGAGAAGAAGAAGTGACTTCTTTATGTCTTGTCAAAAGAGAAGAAGAAGAAATCTATTTCCAAGTTCTATGTTAGAAGAGAAATTGTAAAACAAATTTTTCAACCCTGATCTGGAGAGTCTTGAAGGCAGGGGGGGGGATCATTGAAAGCTTGAAAAGTAGCAATTGCATGAGTTGATACTACTACATTTGCACAATTCTTGGGTACTTCTGTACCTTCTGCTGCAACCAATCTTATCTTTAATTGTCTTGCTGACATTGATGCCATACGCCTCCTTGAATCTATCAAAAATCTATATAAGTGTGTAAAAAAAAAGAGAGACAGAGAGAGAGAGATAGAGGACAGAAACATACCATCTGATGTACTGAGAATACTTGCCTCAGACACCACCATCTTGACTTCAATGAAAGAAACTCACAGCATTCAGGCAGATAGGCCACCAACTGATTTCAACTCCACTGCCAATACCTCAAAGCAAGAGGTGAGCACAACAAGGAGTGGCTCTCCAGATGATCCTTCCTGTCTCACTCCTGACAAGCCAGATCCTGTGGCTGGCATTGAGCCACCTTCCAGGTCTGACCACACCCTCTCAATGGCTTCCAACACACAATTGTCTTGGTGGGGCTGGGGGCATCCTGTGAATCTAGAAACTCAGGCATCAGCTTCCAGCACACATAGTGCTCATGAAAGTATGGATGCCAGCCTTGTGGACATCAGTTCTCTACAAACTCAGGGCATTCAAACCACCCCAAATCTCAATAGTAGTAACCTACAGATCTGTGCAGCCTAAGTGGGCAGTTGGGTGTATTTGTGAACTGCTGTTAAAACTTCAAAACCTTCAAGTCTACCTAAAGATTCTTGTAACCTTTTGATTAAAGGAAAATAACCTTTACCATCTGAATCATTAAAAAAAGTATTCAAAACCAATTTTTTACAAATTAAACTGCTCAAGGAAGTGGTTTGGAAGAGTTGAGGCTGATGAGTCAAATGAGATGTGGAATGGGGTCAAAGGAGAGGTGAGGGTGAAAGGATGAAACGGTGGCAAAATTCCTTGCAGAAGGTTTGGGATGGCCCTGCACACACTGCCAAGATATTTGTATCGGATGGGCCTATCCGATGTTCTATCACCCCAAGATATGCGATGCAGTGTCAGTAGGATTAGGTGCGATGGAATTACACTGCAATATGGTGTCAGAGCATTAGATACCGATAGTAATTCCATCGCACCTAATCCTACTGACACTGCATCGCATATCTTGGGGTGATAGAACATCGGATAGGCCCATCCGATACAAATATCTTGGCAGTGACACAGACCATCTGCCAACAGCTCTTGAGGAGCTGATGACAAAGTTTTTCAAAGCTACATTACCTTAGGCCTTACCTTAGCTGCCTCTTCCACCTCCTGCAATCCCAAACTACACAAAGCCCATGATGTGGTCAATTTGATCATTCAGGCAAGTTTACCTACAGAATATCAAACTGGCCACTTTGACTGTTGTAGCCACAGCAGGAAATACCATGGTAGCATTCTAATCACCAATGTCAGAATCACATTGTACAATTTTACTGTCAAATTTTACTAGCATTCCCATATTATATCATCACTGCCCAGTGTGATTCCACATCCACCATCTTTAAACTCTATCCTTGACAGTCTGCCCTCCCCTATGTCTCCCTCTACCATCTGGCCCTCATGCTTGTCCTACCACAGTACTTTCCCATTTGTTTGCCACATTGAGGAGACAGAAAGAAGCCAGCACCACCAAGAAAATTGCATTGCATAGAGGCATGCTATGTCACATAGCAGGCCAAGATGTGATGCAATAGGTCTATTTTCCCAAGGTAGGGACCTTGAAAAATGGTCCATAGTATCACATGAAGACATGCTATGTTACATAGCAAGCTTCCATGCAATGAAAATATGTTGGCAGTGTACCAATTCAAGCATGGCTCAGTCAAATCTGGCCATCAGGCTCTGTACATATTCCTCAGTCACCCAAGACAGTCCATTTGCTGCCTTCAACTTTGTCATCCAATCCTTTGGGCAGCCAAGTCCAATCCTCTGCTGAAGATGCAGTTGGATTGCAAAAACAGCAATGCAGACCACCTAAGCTTCCTTCACAATGTGATGATGGACATTTGATCAATCAACCTTGCTTCTAGCACCATGTCAAGTTGAGCAAGATCATTGCAGGTAGCTTGATGGGCTTCTTGATTGTTCTATGTTGCTTTCAACTTGGTTGGGATTCCATTAATCCTCAAGCCAACAAACTATCATGGATGGGAAGAATCCTAGAAGACATTCTGATCATTGAGTTTTGGTTGATCACCTGCTATATGGTTTTCAGCCATTCAGTCCCTCCACCAAAGTCACAGCACATTGGTCATTGATCATCTATTTATTGACCTTTACAGTTTCATATTGCATGTGGTCACTGTGTTGTGTGCTTTTGCCAAAGAGTGATCTCAATCAACCTGCTACTGGCACCTCACTCATGCACTGTTGGCTCTCATCAATCAACACTTTGATCAGCTTGGCAATTTCAATCATTATCTGTACCATCCCAAGAAGTCCCCCTATACTCTATTGATCACCTTATGACATTGAAATTCCATTGCCTGAGCCAAATCACCCACAAGTGTCTTTGTGCCAATCTGGTCCCTACAAAAACACCACCAATGTCAATATGAGCATATCACAGAACATTAAAGCAGATGTGAATGAGCAGGGTAACATCACCCTAATAGCCTGTTGCTCTGTCCTGGATTACCTCTTCTTCAACTGGGTCTCTCCCATCATGTAGGCTGGTATGAAGCAACCCCAGCTGGAGAAAGCAGATTTACCCCCACCCTGTCCATATGAAGGTGACTTGTCAATGAGAGCACATGGTGTCATGTTTGAAATCACCTCAGAATCCCTCTCAAATCCAGTGCCTTAGTGTCTGGGGGGTGGTGGCCCCACCCTTGTTATTCATGTCCATTAAATACAAGTCACTGATTCATTGTCAGGAGGTGGCTACTGTCAGCACCGCCAGCAAAAATTACTCAGACAAGGCTGTCCGAGGTGTTCTTGGACAGTGAAGTCCGAGTTGATCTCGGACCGTGGTTGACCGAGATTTTCTC
>MU167237.1:285873-300708 GCA_015951145.1 Cronartium quercuum f. sp. fusiforme G11 | reverse complement strand
ATCTTCAAGTACAATGAATCTACAGAAAAATACAAGGTCAATTGCTAGTTGCAATCCTTCTTCTTCCAAGGCAGGTCTTCCTGTAGATGTGGACCTTAATGAAGTACATAGTCAGGAAGTTGATCTGTGGGGCTCTTGTGAGCCTCTGGAATCACCAGCTATGGAAAATTCCTGGAGCCCTTTACATTCAAGGAGACCTCCTCAAACTCAAGAAGCTAATCTTACGCCTTCTTCACCTCACATCATGGAGCACAGTGACACCGAAAAACAACGTGGAATATTGAGACTCTTTGGCAAAGACATTGCAACCAAGTCAACTGAATGAACCTCAATTGCTAAACGACCAACACATGCTTGATCTATCTTCAACATTTCTTTGAATCATAGTGGCCATTCCGCTCGAGTTATTTAAGCCATTTGGGGTTTCCCTGGTGAATGTAGACCTTCCACACGACCGGGCTACCTTTCTGACAAAGCTTGAAAGTACCTTCCAGGACTAAGCCTTATCATGGGGAAAGGAAAATATTCACGGAAAAATTGGAACCAGGATACTGATATTTGACCTACAATCAAGACAGTATCATGTTTTATGCTTGTTATTGTATCATGTGTTTTTCTTTAATCATTTTTTCCCACTCATCTTGTTTCTTATCATGCCCCATGTCTCACTGCCAATATATTTTCATCGCATGGAAGCTTGCTATGTAACATAGCATGTCTTCATGTGATACTATGGACCATTTTTCAAGGTCCCTACCTTGGAAAATAGACCTATTGCATCGCATCTTGGCCTGCTATGTGACATAGCATGCCTCTATGCGATGCAATTTTCTTGGCAGTGTCTATCTTTGATTTATGTCTGTTTGTTCTCTAACAGCAGCCTTGCCCATGCTCTAGTTCTCCTATTGTGCGGATACACTACCAATAAATGCTACACAGCCCTCATACATATTTTCCTTGAAAAGAGGAAACTAGGAATATTTGTAGATCTGTCCTCTAAATTCAACCAAGGGTTCTTTCAGTGCTTCAATCAGTCAAAAAAAACCGTAATTTTTTTTTTTTGGTCAAAAAAAAAAAAAAAAGGAAATCAAGGACAATTCTTGTTCTAGAATTATTTGTTGGCATTGATCGGGAGCGAGTGTCCTCCTTACCTTACTCAATCTTGGTGCTTTCACTGTTTCTGCTTGTGTTGATTTCTTTTATCAATGACTCAGCACTCATTATCTCCACACACCTTACACCTTCTCTATACCCGACCTCATTAGTTGCTCTTGTCTATGTTTTATGATTATCCTGTCTGACAGTTCCCTTTGCTTCCCTTTATCTCTCTCCATTGTGTATAGGCTGATAGATTTGTCTACAGTACCTGCTTAGGCGAATTGAAAAATGCTTAGAACAAGGCACTGCTTGGATAGGTAGACCCAGTCTTGCAATAAATTCGCACTTTCCAAAGCTGGAATGACCTATTCTCAGGGGGGAACAGGAAGGATGATGTGATAGAAAGGGTTCAGATCTGTTCATTATCATCTCAGAAAGCGATGCTTATAAGGAGATATCATGTCGGTCAGCCACACAGGCTTCACCAATCACCGCCCTTCGTTCTCAATTCGTTAGCAATCTGGACCTCTCTTGACCTTATCCTCGTCATCGGCCCTATAGTGTACTGGTCAAATCGAATTGCGGTCCAATCAACAATGGAGCCTCACAATGTTCCCGAAGTCCTTGCGCGCATTTCCCAATACACAGGTTCTTCAACTCGGTCTTCCTCTCCTTCGGAGTTGTACGCACATGCATGTAAAGAGCTCATTGACTTGCTTCACTGCGTTGTGTTCGCTTTTTTATCCATCGATGCAACCCGCGAGGCAGGTCGAAGGGCGATAAACCGATATAGATTCTTAGCAGACGCGTATCCTTCACTGGCGCTCTACGGCTATGAGGGAGCCCTTCGAGAGATCGTCCGATCGACATGGGACATTCAACAATACAAGCTCATCCACAACGCCTACAACAAGGTCGCTGCAAGTCACAACCTGCCTCTCATCCCAGAAGATGAGTCATGGATTCAGAACACACAGGCCGAGATGAATCAAACTTTTAGCAGACTTGAGATGGAGTTGAAGAACTACACGACAAGCTTAATGAAAGAGAGCATTCGAGTGAGCTAAAATATGGCAATGCCCTTCAGTCGCATCCCGCTTATTGATTTTTTCTCTTTGATGTCGACTTTCGGGGGTAGATTACTTATCAAGACTTAGCCGCACGCCATCGCCTAGCTGGCGATCAAAACAACGCATTACGGGCGCTTTCTAAAGCCCGAGAACATTGTTCCAATTCCGCTCAAGTGGCCGAAATTTCCTTCGCCCTTCTCGAACTCGCGATGGATTGTCACGCTCAAAAGTCGGCGGAAAATTACATCGGTAAAGCCGAAGGCGCTTTGGAGGCGACGACCAGTTCCAAAGAGAACAAACAGGACGGTGGTTCAAAGGCTAAGGCTTCGACAAGCTATGCCGGCGCTAGTACCTCGGGAACTTCAGCTGCTGATGCGTCAGTCGACCCGCAAGTCTGGATTATGTCATGCACAGGAGCGCAACTAATTGGTTTGCTTTCTTGCTAGTAAAGAGAAAGAACGTGTGCGATTAACTGAGCGGCTGAACATAGCGAAGGGGCTATCGGCACTGGGGCAGGGTAACTTTATGAAGGCAGCTTCAGCTTTCCTTCGAGTGAGCCGCGAAGCTGGTCAATATCCAGGCACGGAGCTGGTAAGCATCCTTCCGGCTCTGACGCGCTATGGAAGCAGTTCAATTCTCATCGCTTCGGCCCCTTTTTCTTCACAGTTGATCACCCAAGTGGACCTAGCAATTTATACAACGTTGTGTGCCATGGCCACCTTCACCCGACCAGAATTGAAGAAGAAAGTGATCGACAACGCCGAGTTGCGCTCCCTTCTCGAATGCGAACCTCAATTGAAACGAGTCCTGTACGCTTTCCAGGAGAATAAGCATCGAGAGGTGCTCCAGTTTTTGGACGATTGGCAGGTATATGCTTCCCGAAAGCTTGGTGGTTTTTTTTATCTCCTGTTTCGTTTTGATGATGAAGCTAATTCCAAATTCATTCCTTCTTCCAGCCAACTTATCGAACGGATATGTACCTCGCTCATCATATCAATGTCATTATATACCTCATCCAAGAGCGGGCGATCCTTCAATACTTCTCCCCCTTTTCATCTGTCGCGCTGGCTAAAGCCTCGGAGGCTTTCGGCTGGTCTGAAGTCGTATTGAAAGAACGACTTTTGCACTCAATCGCTTCCAAAAAGCTTCACGCTAAAATCGACTTACCCAACGGTCTCCTAATTGCTAATCAAAACGATTCACGAGTGGACTTGTTTCAGAAGGCGATCGAATCAGCTGACGCGATGGAACTAGAGAGCAAAGCAGCATTGCTGCGGTTGATGCTAATACAGGCCAATGTGGTGGTAAAGGACCATCAAAGTGCCAATCAGCCTGAAACGCTACGTGGCAAACAAATAGGTTCTGGAGGGTTAATCTAATTGCCGTCTTTATGAATATATTTTTACTCCAGTTGGATGATGCACCTGCTCCTACAGATGAAGATGACAATTTATATGTTATCCAGTCAACTAACACCCAAACCATATACCAGAATTTTAAGTAAAATCAAGTTGATGTCCTGATTTTGTCAGAAGCTGATGTTACATCAATGTTTTAATCTTCCTAAAAAAAAAAACAAAAAAAAAAAAAGCTCAGTGTCACTGAGGATGTTTTGTTTTGAGGTTTTCAACCGAATGCCACTTGGAAACAAACAAGTCTTTGCTCACACCACTAGCATATTCTCTCAGTCTGTCAATGTCCCTTGTTGTGTGCCGAAACCAAGCCCAATGAGTAGCGTGATGCGTGTATATGAAACTATCAATCGTGTCTTGTTTTCAATTAATTATCACCAACAAAAATTTTAATTTACATTGTTTTAAATTACTCATTGAGATTGTTTGTGAAATCTCAATCAGCCTGGAAGTACCTTCACTTGCTCAGAACTATCCGTTCAATCAAAGTTCTTCTACCATGCAAGGCATCTCATAACTTCAATAAGACTGCTCAGCGCCAACAATCTAATTTGGAAAAGATTAAAATGCGACTAGTTTGAGTTGGATGGTGCTTCTGTTCCTTGAACAAGATCAACAGGTCACATTGAACAGTCAAGGCCAAAGGTCTGAACTGAACATAATTGAAAGTCTTGCACAAGTGCACAAACCATGGCTCATAACAATAATAAACATTCATGCAACACAACCTTTCCAATGATGTGAAAGAGTCTGAAAACTGGAGGTAGTGAGATAAAGTGAGTGAGGTTCTGTCCTCGTCTCAAATCCTGCCCTGTATAAATTTTTGCTAACCTAAACATAAGGTAGCATGGGGAAATAGACAGAATATGATATATGAACTTAATGTGTTCGTGATCTACATCTGGGGTATGCACTAGTGAGATTTGAGTGACAACGAGTCTGTTGAGGATAGGGTACAGGTTTACACAAGGCACACGGCTTTGCCAAAGCCATATGTACACATAGGCATGTAGATGTGGAGGTTAGGTTAGAGAGAGAAAGAAAACCTCAATTCCTTGTCATCACCTTCCCTGACCCATCCTCCAGAACTGTGCCCCAGAATTGTGTGTAAACAACACTGTCAACAACACTCAAGGAACAATCTAGACAAAAAGAAGGAAAATCTCAAAGTCAGCTAAGAACTCAGGAAAGATGAGGCTAGGAAAAGCCATGAGGCTGATGGGCTCATGTAGTCAAAGTTGAGGAGGACTGGATGCGTGAGGGCAACAAGATCGACATGTAATTGTGTAATTACAATCCCTTCATGCATCTTCTCTTATGGATGGTCTACTGAGCCTCCATAACAAACTCTTTTGTGAAAAAAGGGGCAAGTTATGCACAAGAAAGAGAATATAAGTTAAGGAAAAACTTGGAAAAAAACAGGGCATAGGGTGCATTGGCTGAGTTCCTGGTTTTTGTTGTCAAATTGATGTCTTATGTGTCTTTATTCTTTACATTTGTTTTAAGGTGTATGAACCATCCTATTGTCTTGATATATTGTGCTAAGCAAGGGTATGTCTTTGTATTGTTGAATATTGCTATTGCTAAGTTGAGCTTGACCTTTATTTTCTCCTTTTGTATTGCTTTTATGAGTTCTTGTCTTTGTTTCGAGTATTGTCAACAGTATATAAAAAAAATGTGCTGGACTTTCGACCACAAGTGGTGGAGGTGATGATTGTGATGATGGTAAATGAGAGATGTGTGTGCGTGAATTGTTGTACCGTAGTGTACAGTCGAGATGCATACGATGCGTTCAGTTTTTGGAGTGTTCGAGCAACACCATGCATCCTCCACTCAGATCCATCGTAGTTTGACCCCCCACCCAGTCCACTTCACATATACCACACCCCGATTCCCCCTCCTCTTTAGCTACCATTTTGCCTTCTTTAACTATTTCCCCCGCACCATTTTCATCGCCCCCCAACCGTACGATGTCGGACCCATTGCCAGAGTGGAAGAGAATCACCTTCCGATCCCACATACCGACAATCGTGAAGAACGCCGGAGCCCAACTCCTGAATGACGGCTCGAACTATAGAGAATGGGAGTTCAAAATACGCAACCTCGTCAATGATTACACCGTACGAGGATGGCTGAACAGAGACAATGCGCATGTCGAAGACCCGGAAGGCGACCAAATAGTGTTGATGATGATTCGGTACTCTCTCGATACCGATATAGCGATGAAAATCGAGGACAGCCTGTCCGCGGCGGGCGCGATGGCGACGATAAAAAAGCTATTTTACTTCCCGAGCAGAAGCAAGCAGGTGGCGTGTTTCCGAGATCTCATAAATACTAGGCTAGGTGACGACGATGACGTCACCGAATACCTACGGACCATTTCGAAAGGCTTCGACGAACTGGTACGGGACGGTTTCGTTTTCACGAAGGACTCCGTAATGGGTTTAGTGTACGAGGCTGGTCTACCAGAGCGGTATAGAGCAACGTTACCTCGACTTTGAACACGGTCTTGAGGTCCAAGCCCACGGAACCGATATCGGCGAATCAAGTCGAGGAATTGATCAGGTCGCAGAAGGCCTTGAATAAACCGGGCAGGCGATAACAGAGTCTTTGGAGAAAAAAAAAGGTGGTTAACAACATTACGACACGACATCATGTACATAGGAAGAGAAACAGGGTTGGGAGAGGATAGAATGGAAATGATACTCACGGTCTCTTTTCGTAGATGGGAAAAGAGACCAAGAGTGAGTCGAGTGTGGGGGGTGATCTGGATTTGTTTGGTCTGGGTATTATAAGGCTGTCTTGGTATGCTAGTGTCTGTGCCGATGGAATTGATACACTGACATGATGCACCCACGGATAGGATGGTTAGTGAAAGGTTCGAATACCCTCATTTTGATCAGTCCCATGATATCCATTCCTGTCTCCAAACTCTCTTCAACGTGAGTTTGCCTCAATGTCTTCTTGCAGTGTAATATAATGTAGGTGTAGCATGTCGTGCATCTTGTTTCGCACCACTAGCGACAAGGTGCGCACTGCGAGGCAAAGTTGAATATGAGAAGACTTGGAAACTTGGGAATATACCGACTAAGTGTTGACCAAAGAAAAAAGTTGAGTTGGATTAGCAGTTCTGGTTTTTTCAGCTCATGATGGCTGGCATCGATTCCTGATGGCTCAACAACGCTTTGCAGCGCAATGCGTACTCAGCCAAAGTTTGCACCGAACTGACTTGAGACAAGCTCAAGCATCAGCTTTTGCGTTGAGGGGGACCCAAAAGCATTTTTGAACATGAACATTGATCGATAAGTAGGAAGAACCACTGAGCTGCAGACTGAAAGTTCTTCCCAAAAGTCTACAACGTCCTAATTGAAAAGCTTTTTAATGGCCAAAGCTCGTCGCACCCTGGCCTGCTTTTCCAATGATCTAGTGATTCCCAGCAGTTCTCACATCAGACCAAGTCACCGTGCTTTTATCTGCAGACAGGGAATCCATGCTTTTGTATGACTTGACTCACCTAGGGCGGCAGTACATCTATCCACTGTCAATTGCGATTTTGGTTTTATTTATCACTCTCGCTCGACCATCATCAAAAATCCTATCCTCCACAAACATTTCAAAATCGATACACAATCCTTATCAAATAGCCGCACTATCATCTACCATCATACATACCATTCTCAACATAATGCTGATACCATTCCTCTTCCAGATACTCATTTTGCCAAGCTTTGAGGTCTTGGCTCACTCTTTCATTTTATCAATTGAAGGTGCCAATGGCGTACGTTCTGCCGCATTCGGAAGTCGACTGACGCTACGAGGAGCATTACAACAAAACACCGGAATTATCAAGGAGGCCGAAATCGCAGCCTCTACAGTTGGTCCCTGTGGCCGAGTCTTCGGTGGTGAGCATATGGATCCTTTCAACATCGATTTGGAGCATGAGCTCAGCTTAGGTAAGTCATTTCGAACCTTCAAGGATTTAGATTGTCAAGAAGTTATCGGTTTTGTCTGAAAAGTTCTATTGTTGACCTACAGCGGAAGCGAGTGCGATTCCAACTGCCACCCAAGATGGGGAAATCTCCATGGGCGTCTTCGTTCACAATAGTGATGGAGCTGGGCCTTACATATGCGACTATTCTCCGGACGCCACCCTCAAAGCCTTTGAGCCTATGAACATCACGAGCCAAATCGAAGGCGTCAAGGGGATCAACCCAGCCGCCAAAGACTATGTCTACCCTCTCAAAGCGGGCTTCTTTTCGTCAGTTTTATTCCGTCTCTGTCTTCTTGCACCAGTTCTGAAATTGTAACTGTGCAAGACTCGTAGCTTATGTAATACTGATACGCTTTCTGATCTGACATTTCATTTGAGAAACAGTAATTCTACTTGCACAGGTGGAACGGGCAAGGACGTCTGTGTGATGCGCTGTAGAAATGAGCTGGGATTCGGTTCATGTGCAGCTGTCAAGCTGGGTTCACCTAGTTTCATTAATACCACCTCGGGCAACTCTTCGAATCTCACATCGGAGTGGAACTACAACGGAACGTTACCTACGAACCAATCCGTCTCCACTTCTGCTGCGAACACCACCCTTGAATCCCTTTCCAACAAAACCTCCTTTTCTGGGTTCAATTTTTCTGGTTCCCAGGCTACAAACGCCACCAACAGTTCCCAGTTGGACAACCTCCACCCAAAAGACACGCTGCCTGATTCGAGCGGGCCAAAGAATTTAACCGACTTTACACCAATGAATGAAAATGATTCAAATTCAGATCAACTCCCCGCAGCGTTGGAAAAAATTGGAACGACACAGAACAACAAAGATGTTGGCGATTCTGAGAAACCTGTCGCTGGTCCACAGGATACAAATGGCACCAACAGTTCCCAATTGCCGAAAACTCACCCAACAAACATACTGCCTAATTCAAACGGGTCAAATAATCTGACTGACTCCACACCAGTGAATGGCATTGTTTTGGAAAACTCAGACCAACTCCTTGCAGCCTTAGAAACTATTGAAAAGGTAAAAAAAAACAAAGACGTTACAGTTGGAATAGAACATGAAACGAGATCGCAAGATGGTAGCTTGAACATACGACCAATTGTGATCCTCCCGGAAACAGTCTTGAGAACAAAATCAAGGCTTTCGCGATCCTTGTTACTCAAAAAACGTGGTTACTCCACAAAATTGGAGGCTTCGAAACCAGAGAAATCTACCCTACTACGTATCAGAAAATATGGCCTTGATTATTGAGGTAATTCTGGTAAAAAAAAAAAAAAAAAGCATACTTCTTCTGATCCTTTTTTAATTTTTTCTTGTTCTTAAAGGGGATAACAGTTTTATCGAAATTTTAGGAGGCACCATTTTTGTAAAAGTCATTTTCTTTCTGGAAGCCCATAAAGTGATTTAGGATAGAACTGATCATTATCATTTCAAGTTTTTTTTTTTTTTTTTCCCCTTTTCCAGTGGAAGGCCCTAACTGATTTAATTTTCATATTTTTATAGTCAATTTCTTTTTAATTTCTCATCTTTATTACAGTACCCCATAACTTTGAAAGGATGCATATTTCTAGTTGATATATTCATTCCAATAAGACCCACATACAGCTACACTCTCAGAATTCTAGCAAATCCAAGAGTTTTTTCGGATGAAGAGACTTGAACAGCTTCCCTTCAAGTTTTGTTTATTGAGAACCCACCTGATGTAGTTTTTTTTTTCTTTTTTCTTTTTTTTCAATAATTTCCCAATGGCACTCCTGAAATATTTTGTATAGTACACAATGCCTTACAACCCTACTCTAAGTCTACAGACCTTTTTCAGATATCAGTGGACATTTAAAGTCGCAGAACTCAGTGGGTTGATTGCGCCTGTGTTTATCACTTAATCTCTTAGTGTGTATTTGAAATAGGTTTGGTTGATTTTGTTCAAAAACAGTGCATGCTTAAGAGAAGAATAAAAAGATAAAAGACTCTTAATGAATATGGCTTGTCTGAGTATCTGGATGACAACATCTGCCAGCCAATTGATACGAGTCCTTCCACTGGAGAAGATGCTCCAAAGTAACAAAGAACAAGGTGAGATTGTCTTTTATGCTATAGCCTAGCTGGAAGCAGCATGTTTCTTGACTTAATAGATCAGTAAGGTTTCAACCGAGTGTTGATAACATGTTTTATTGTTGTTCTGGTGTAGGAAGGTAAAGGCTGTGTTAGTGCCATTGATAGTTTATGTTTCCTTGCTACTTTCTTGTTTCTTTTTTCCTCTGCTGTCTACAGCATGTCTATACTAGAACTAGTCCTTATCACATATCTTCATATTCATCCTAATCTTCTTACGTGGATGAGAAGACTGGACAGTGCAGACTCCAACCTCCAGGCGAGTGCAAGGGAGGTACACCACGGGAGCAGTTATGGTGCCTCAGATGGTAATCTAAGCCAACGTTCCTTTGACCTGCAAAGCCAACATTGGCTCTACATGACCTAGGCAAGTTGACCCGTTTTGAGGGCGCCAAGGTTTATTCTGCGTTGGACCCCTTTCCAAATATCCACATGCCGTCTCGATGATACTCTTTTCCCCCCGTTGTTCTCAAAATTTTTGTCCCCATCAGCTCCTTCTAGTCTCTCATCGACCTTTCAAAGTACCCACATAAAAGCTTGGAAGTACCCTGAGCCAGCATGCTGCTCGATCGTACCCCTTTCCAACATTGCATCCCTGTCGGCCGCGGATGACCCCAGCTTCGGGTCCAATGTCAAGTTTACCTGGGCCCCGGCCACTAAAACTTTACAGCATGCATCGTTGTCGTACCCATTACATACCTTGTTTTTTTTTTAAGAAAAAAAAAACATTTATAGTGCATTTCCGTTTATAAACATAAAGCACTTTCAGAAAAAGCCTACAAGTTGAAATACAATAACAAAAGCCTCATCTTCCAATGAGTTACTTTCTACCGCTAGTATATTTGCCCTAGGTATCTCTGAGAGGGTGAGAGAGTTCATTAGTCAATTTCTGAGAGAACGCATTACCTTGTGAGGTACAAACACCTCAAACTGCTCCCGGGGTGTAGTGTATGTACTACAGTAGTGTACATACACATACAGTACTACCCACGTGACATATGTTTATCGCGATGATATGCTCGTAACAAGACCCAGCGAGACCAGTCAGGCAAATTTTCTGGAAAGTGACCTTGTATTGCACTTTTCTCAATATGGGCAAGACGAATAACGGAAAGAAAGGCTCGCAGCTCTCCCAACTCAAGCAATCCATCCGGACATCAGGCTTATCCCGTATATCCAAGGTACCATTCAATGGCCGGACCGGTGACAGAAGCGGCAAAAAAGTCAAAAGCTCAACGAGCAGTGCAACAAAAGACCCAGAATTCAGATTGAAAAAGCTAGCGGTAAGTTTCCATTTCAAAATCCTATCAAGATTAGTGAAGGATGGTCTTATCTGAAATACATGTTTTGAGCACCTCAACAGGAGATTCAAGCCAGTCAGAACTTGTTTGATCTGAAAACATCCAAGGTCAAGTTTCCCACCAGCAACTTGTCACAGGGACGTCAAAAGGGTTTTTTACGAGATGGTTCAAAAACTTCAAACGTTCGGACGGTCGGAAAACCCGCACAATCAGCCACACAAGCTCATCAACGGCGAGTTGAGAAACTGCTTCCCGAGTACAAAAGTCGCCACAAATCGTCCACTTTTCTTGACAAACGTTTTGGTGAAGGGGATTCGACCCTTACACCCGAAGAGAAGGCTTTGGAAAGGTTCACTAAGGAACGACAGATGAGACTTCCTAGGGGTGGAAAGCGGAATGTGTTCAATCTCGACGACGACGCAGATGGCCTGTACGACGACGATGACGGAACCGGCCTTACCCATGGTGGCATTGGACTAGATCTCGATGGCGAAGTTGGAGACGAGACAAATGAAGACGATGACGGTATCCTCAGATTGAACAAACGCCCTCTAAATTTAGATGAGCTCGATAATTCTGCCGATGAAAACGATCAGGCGCGAAAGAAATCTAAGGCGGAAGTCATGTCGGAAATTATCACCAAGTCCAAAGCACACAAATACCAACGACAGCAACTCAAAGATCAAGATGAAGAATTGCGAAATGACTTGGACATGGAGCTGAAAGATCTTCGCTCATTGTTGATCGGCTCTGCTGCCCGTGCTTCTGTCTCGTGCCCCGGTATGATCTCGGAGAAACCAGACACTTCACCGAGCGCTAATCGTGATCACCTCCCCGAAGACCACAATTCAGTTGCTTCCGGAGACCATGATGAAACAGATCAGCTTAGCGATCCCGATCCCGATCCAGACACCACGTCCGCAACTGCTCCGGTTGTTGACAAGGATCTGTTGAGCAAGCTGCTCGGCTCTTCCAATCGCAGTCCGTCACCTGAAAAACATGAAGAAAGGAAGGACGAAGATACGTATGATCGATTCGTGCGTGAGCTAGCGTTTGATGCACGTGCAAAGCCGTCTGACCGTTTGAAGACCGCGGAAGAAGAAGCTCTAGAAGAAGCTGACCGCTTGAGGGTGATGGAGCAAAAGCGTTTGAGCCGGATGAGAGGCATGGATGATGAAGATGATGATGATGATGAGCATCGCAGTAGGAATAAATCAGGTAAGGCAAAAAGAAAACCGCAGGCTGATGATCTGGAAGACGATTTCATGTCAGACCAAGAAGCCAAAAGAACTTGGAATTTCGGTCAAGGCCTACGCCCTGATGGCGCATTCGGAGCCTCTGTGCAGCCAAGTGGCGACTCATCCGATGCAACATCAGAAGACGAGTGTAGCTCAGACTCGGGTAGGACTGCTGACACGGAAAGCGATGATGGTGAATGGCGCGGGACGGGTACAGAACATGAAGAAAAAAATCAAGAAGGAGACGTCAACTGTACCGCCTCGAAACAGTCTTTGGTTGCCAGCGCATCAACGAAACAATCCGTGAAAAAGACGTCCATCAAGAGAAAATCTACCTACGAACTAGCTTACACTTATCCTTGCCCTAGTTCACACGCCGATTTTCTTTCTATCTTAACGCAAATGTCTGTCAAAAGCTCCGATTTACCGACTGTGGTTCAGCGAATTCGAGTGCTGTATCATCCGTCGCTGGCCGAAGACAACAAGGCCAAATTAGCCATCTTTACCAACGTTTTGATCGACCACGTAATACATCTCACATCTACCCACAATTCTTCTTCGGCCGCCTCGCCGTTTTTGTCAGTTAACGCTTTGTTACCGCACATCCTAAGCCTATGTCAAGTATTCACCCAGTCAGCCGCCTCGCATTTCGTTTCAAAACTGGTGATTATGCAAAAAAACCTCACACAGGCTTTGGTAAATCAGACCGGCGCAGGTTGGCCGGGACTCTGCGAGTTGACGTTGCTACGGCTGATTGGGTTGATATGGTCGACTTCGGATTTCAGTCATCCTGTTGTCGCACCAGCCTTACTCATGATCTGCCAATACTTGAGCCAGCTCCCAGTCAGGAAATTTAGAGATATGCTAAGTGGTCTCTTCATGAGTACACTAGTTCTTCAGGTACGGTTTGTTGATGTTCAACATTGTGGTGCGACCTGGCAGGATACTGATGTGAAATTGTCTGGCCTGTCTTTTCACCTTCATTACAGTATGAGGCTTTGTCAAAGCGCTTGGTACCGGAGGCGATCAACTTTCTGTTGCTGTCACTTATTCGTCTCACTTCTGTCAAAGTAGAGCTTGCATCTATCCCATCGATGCTTCCGATACCAGAAGGAGTCAACACACTCATTTTCCCACCATCGGGGCAGCCATTTTCAACATCAGATCCTCGTCCACTTGACTTCGCCTCACTCTTGACCAAGGAAAGTAGCTCCGACACCCCATTTCCTTCGGAACAGGATAAGGTGGACACGTTGGACGTGGTGGTATCTCTTTTAAACAATTATTCCGCCTTGTATTCTTCGTCAAATAATTATATCGAGATCTTTACGCCGGTACTAGATTTGATAAAATCCATCGACGATACTACTTTCATCTGTGAGGTGACCAAGCTTCGTCTGAAGAAATTGATTGGAACAATTGAGACTCAATTGGCTACTTTGAAACGAATGAGACAACTCAATCCACTACGTCTACAATCACATCGCCCAATTCCTATCAAATCACAGACTCCTCAGTTTGAGACCACCTTTAACCCCAACCAAAAGAAATTCAACCCAGATTCCGCCCAAGTCGAAGTTAATAAGCTTAAGATGTTGATCAAGAAGGAGAAGAAAGGAGCCATGCGAGAGTTGAGAAAAGATAACAAGTTCTTGGCTATCGAAAAGGCTAAGGAAAAAGATCAAGCGGATCTGGCGTATAAATCCAAGGTGAGTTGATCGCTGCTATCTTGATTGGGGCTGATTATATCAATCAAACCGGACTAGTTTACTCGTTTTCGGGAGCCATCTTGCTTGTCTTGTTGACTTGTAACTTTTATATATATATATATATATATATTTCTACAGATCGCACGCATCACGGCCGGGCTTCAGCAAGAGCGATCCGAGGAAAAGAAACAAGAGCGAACCAAAGTACGGCTGAAGAAGCTGGATAAAGTTAGGGGATCCCAAAAGTGATTTGATATGTTGATATTCGGAAAAGGATACCACAACTCCATAAATAGGGATGTCTATTTTGTGTGTGTTTATTTTCACTTTTTGTCTCTAACATGTAATCGTCTATCAACCCTTTACACAGTCTATTCACAAGTACTGTCCTACTTGTTTTGTTCTGGTCTGGATTTGAGAGTGCTCAACACAATATATATATATGCGCTCCAACCATTTAAGATTGTCTGGCACATCCGACGCACTTTTCTGAACTGGGTATGAGCCTGAACGCTAAAGGGGAAGCTGAGATGGCTATGAGGCAAAACTCGATTGTTATTGGATCGATTTTAGTCTGATTGAGGTCCCAGAGATTGCTTGATAAGATATCTAAAACCTATGGATGTCTGGAGAGAGCTGCGAATGAGTCAATGACCATTGTACGGTACAGTACAGTACACCGCTTTCCTATACCATGCTGATCGGACTGGGTACTATATATCATGGCTTTTGCTACCACCAATTGGTACCAGATTCAGGTGAACAAGGTAGGGCGCAGCGAGCTTGGTAGGCTTTTCATAGCTCATGAATAGGAAAACATTTTTAAAAAATTTGAAAAGGGGACTGTCATATGTAACAAGTTTTTTTTTTTTTTTTTTTTTTTTTTTTTTTTTT
>MU167237.1:130983-145923 GCA_015951145.1 Cronartium quercuum f. sp. fusiforme G11 | reverse complement strand
GCTCAAGGAGAATGTCTGTTCGTCCCGGTCCGGATCAGGCTCGAGCCTGTGTGGCGGAGTCCAGTTCGGGCTCGAGGTTGGTCGACCGCAGACGGGTAGGTTGAAGGTGGTTGAAAGATGGTTCGAAGGCTCGCGAAGGGTGGCATAGATTGTTGGTAGAGTCAGGTACTGTACCAGAAATTGGTGGAAATGGTTTTCGAGTCTTTTTGGGACTCGAAAACCAGAAAGTTGTCGATTTGACTGTATTTCTTCATACCTTTTTTTAGTGAGTATCCCATTCAATGTGTTTGCCGCCATTTTCCACTTAAAGCTAATATGTTCACCCTGGTGCGCCCATTTCTTCATGTTACTCTTCGTCGATTGAACACCAACAAACACAGTTGTGTGCCTTGCGCTTGCTCCATTTCTTGGAAGTAAGGGGTCTTGAATGAGCTATAAAAATGTTATTTCCATGTGTCATTTTTTGATCACAATACAGCCCACTTCTCATGAAAGGATACATGTTTTATGGGTAAGTCTCTGGTAGATTCCTTAAGGGCTGTTGTGCTCACGCATAGAATTTCCATTCAAATGTAAGCCCCTTTTGAGAGGAAAAACATGTTTGTATCAGAAGTTCTTAGTTAAGCCCAAAAATTAACCCATCTTTGTTTGAATTTTTAGCCAGATTACAGAATTTTGGCTGATTTAAACCACCTGCTCCTGCTTGGAACCTGCCTCTGTTTTAGTCCTCTCTATGATAAACTATTACAAAGACATGAGTGTTTAAACCTCTAAACTCTGACCGATACGAAACAGAGTTATTCTGACCTGTGTGTCACAAGCACACAGAGGTAGGTACAAAGATGACCGAATTCATCAAAATCAGAATCTTTGACCAGTGGAAAGACAGGAAGATTGAAGTCAAAAACAAAAACAAAAAAAAGCTGCTGGTTCACTATTTGATAGAAAAAGTAATAAGGGACTTTTTGAAGTGTGAGGCTGGTCAGTGGGATTTTATATATATATACATAGTGCATTAGGTTTAACACTTTGCACTATGTACAACAGTCTTTTTCTGTAGTCAATATGGGTTTACAATCTCTGTGTGGGTCTCTTCTCAAGCCTGGACTTCAAGTCTTCTTGAGGAGTACAGTGGTGGTGAAGAAAAGGAAAAAGAAAAGAAATAGAAATATTTACAATATAATTTGAAGCAACTGCATAATGTCATAACATAGGACTGTTTTTGATGGCTAGTGTATGTTTTGAGATGAGTAAATCTCCCTGTTTTCTCGATGTAAGTAGCCAGATGAGGAAAGACCTTCGGTTATCCAATAATGCTTTAGCAGAATTCATATCCACTTGTATTTTCAACAACCGAACTATCTTTCGGAATTCCCATCGTTGCTCGGTATATCTTTTGCAGTAAGCTAGAAAGTGTGTCTCGGGGTCTCGACCACGTTACACGTCTCGCATCGTGAACTAGGTTCTACTTGAATTCGGTGGAGGAATTTTCTCAGCGGGCAATGTCCTGACCTGAGATGAAAAATTGCTGCCGCCTGTCCCTTTTCTAGGGAGTCAAAAGTGTCAGCTATCTTAGTCCAATCTTGGGTAAGGTGAGACTGGAACTTCTCTTCTTTTTGGATATGTCTCTTTCGTGTGTCTAAGTAGGCATCCCAGGCTCGTTGGTAATGCCAATCGGTCAGTTCCATTTTCTGCCATTTTCCTCGCACCTTCATCCGCTCTCTCGTTTAAGTCAATGCCTTCATGGCCCGGTGTCCAGTACAGCTCTATCAGGTGAGTCGTTGTTATTTGGCGCTGCAACCGTTGTAAACTCCGTGTTAAATATTGTGACGAGGTTGGTTGTAATGGGTTCGACATGAGATCCAGAGCCGACATGCTATCACTCAATATTGCTAATGATGAAAATTTAGCCGGGTATTCCACTACCGCCTCCTTAAATCTGACCAGGGCTATCCTTATGCCCTTCAATTCCATCTCGTGATTGGAGATCCCTTCTGGTAGGCCATACGCAAGGCTTATTGTGCCATTTTCTTTTGCCGTCGCTGCGCCTCCTCCACTACCTTGTATAAATGATTCATCAGTAAAGGTGATGCATGCTCCTCCCTTCTTCTCCTCCTCAATTTGCTTCAGTATCTTCTTTTTGAAAACTTTCCTGTCCTGGCCCTTATTGTTGACCACACCTTTCGTTGTCTGCCACGGGGGGTCCTGATACAGATAAATTGCCTCAAATCCTCTGAGGTCTGGGGTTATTATGTCTTCATTTCTTAGTATGGTGTGGATTGAGCTTGGGTGGTTTGAGGAGGGATGTGACAGTAATTCGCGTTCCAAGATCTTCCTCGTTGGATGGGTTTCTGGTGGCGTTAACCGTTTATAGATAAAATTGTATATACCTTTCATTGAGAGATCCTTGAATGACTCTAGCGCTGGGTCATGTAGCATTAGTTCGGTTAGAAATTTCTTGAATGCCCCTAGTACCAAACGCGCTTCCGCGTTCTGAAGTTTCCTAAAAATAGCTTCCACTCGGATCTCAGTGCGCGTGTTGAACCAAGCGACGCACCCAGAGAGTAATCTCGGTTTCAGAACCATATTGATTAACGTTTTTGTTTCTTTTGGGTTCAAACCCCAGTAGCATCGATTGTTCCGGCTCAGTTGAGCTAACGTCACCTTCCCTTTCTTCTTCATTTGATGTAGGTGAGACTCAAAAGACAGCTTGGGGTCGAGCCATAAACCTAACCAGCGCACTTCCGCTTTGGGAAGTAGGATCTGGTCGCCAAAAACTAAGTGGGGGTTGGCGTGTTTCCGGTAGGTGAAGTGCATTAGCTGGGCCTTCTTCTTGTCAAAGATGGCTCCATGTCGTTTACCCCAGTCTAGCGATGCATCCCCCTTCTCCTCAAGATCTAGTATGTTCATTTCGACGTCCTTATTTGCAATCAGGTGTGACACGTCGTCAATGAAACCTATAATGAGAGTTTTCGGCGCCGAGGTCGATATTGTCATTGCTAAGCAATGGTGAGTTGTATGATATATACAGTATGACCGAGAGAGGTGAGCCTTGAGGCAGTCCATCACGGACCTCGAAGGAATCAGACAGGTAATCCTGTAGGCGTAGTTTCGCGCTCCTTTCTTCCAGGAATGTCGCGACTTGTTGGACCAGGTACTCAGGGCAGCGTTTCTGACGCAGGAAGTGTGTCCGCCTCCTCGTGTGTACTGAGAGGTATGCCGATTTGGGTCAGTGAGAATGATTGTCATACTGTCTTCCATCTCCGAACAGGACATTGCCCGCTCAACGCTTATCTACACCGATTCCAGAAATCAACCACCAAAGACTGTAGAGGTTGCGGCGTACCTGAGACGGCAGCGCACTTCCTACTTTGTTGTCGTAAATACCGAATACAACGCAAGAACTTCCCGATTGAAGGTGAAGATCGATACGAATGACTCTCAATAGTGCCAACGCCATCTTAGACGACCCGAAAGCCTTCCCGCGTCTGGCTCAATCTGTACTGGACACAGGAAGGTTTGAGCACTCATGTTCTTATCTACCGGAGGAAGATCAAGAAAGGAAATAATCTCAAGTTGATTATATTGAGCAGCTATGAAGCGTATGGGACCGGCATATAAATTAGACTTTGAAACCTTTACATTTTCTGATTCAACACCTGGCTTGTTTCCTTTTTCTTTTTCTTCAACTTTCACTAGACACTTTGGGGTTTTAAATTTTGTTTTGTATTGGTTCCCGGGAAGATATCTTCCAATTTTCAAGTCACAAACCCACCTCTCTCGACGAATTTGTTAAGTAGTTTAAGCTTTTGGTTGAACCAAGTTGTACACTGGTCTCTCACTGGGTGTGTTACATGCTGCAGATTCGAGAAATGTTGTCACCGCTTCTTCACTGATGGTCCGCGTGTGACCAGCCAATCTCAGTGAAGAGCCGGTGACAAAAAAAAAAAAAAAAAAAAAAAAAAAAACTGCGCTATTGTAATTAGGATGCTACTACTGCATATAGTAGCCCCCCGCTACTCGTATACCTGATCGCGAAACCTATCTGGGCCAGCTTCAGTGTCACTGAATTTAGTCAACCGCATGATTCCAGTCTGAAAAGAAAAAAACTCCGCCATCGAACTCCTGTTGGCTTTGAGGGTCGTACCATCATCGATTTTGCTTGCTTAAATACATTTTTGCGCATCAATAAAAACAAAATGACTCAAACAGCGGGCGCAACTCGTCCGACATTTGTACTACCGCCGATCAATGACCACCCTGACGCTTGGGGCCCTTCACCCACGACTCTACCACCCCAATTTAAAGAGTTGAGTGTCCTTACCCTCATTTTGCCAAAAAAATCGGGTGCTAATTTTATTTCTCCAAAATCCAACAGCATTCCTTACGCTCCATTTTCAAAATCTGATAAGTTGGGTCGTGTGGTTGACTGGAATGCGGATCAGGCACAGCCCAACGTTGGAGCTAATGGCTACCAACGCGGAAACTTCCGACAGCAACGTGGTCAAGGCCGAGAAAACTATGGTGCAGGTCAGGCCGGGACGTTTGCTTACTTTCACGATGAGGATGAAGCTAGTTTCAACCTTGTCGGTGGTGGTGCTAGCTTTAGTCGCGGAGGTGGCGGGGGTGGTTTATTGGGGATGAACCGAGGCGGAAGTCGTGGTCGAGGTGGAAATCTTCGAGGTGCTGCCGGTCGAGGTCGAGGAGCATCGGACAGAAATGAACGAGGAATTATTCGCAGTGGAGCCGGAGGTGGAGCCGGAAGGAGAGGTGGTCAATGGGGCAGAGGCGGCGGTGGAACATGGAGGGGTGACTGGAACGATCGAAACGCTCGAAGTCGCGAAAGTACCGTCATGGTGGGTCCAGACTGGCAAGTGCGTGAGGAGATTGAATTTAGTCGATTGGCCAAATTGCGACTTGAGGTGGACATAGACGATGTCAAAGACGTGTTGAGTATACCTCTGCTGTTGCTTCCATCATTGATTCGACTGACTCGTGTGTTTCCTCTCCGCTGTGACACAGTGCGAATTATGGGTTCTTGTACGAGTACGATCGCATATACGACCGGATTAACACGAAGAATCCCCAACCTCTTCAAATTTTGGACCGTTCGCGCTATCACCCCACCGCTTCGGACGATCCTGTTATGCAGGAACTTGCTTCTCGCAACAAGGCCAGGGTCTTCACCACGGATTCGGTTTTGAGTCTGTTAATGTGCGCGACACGATCGGTATACCCTTGGGATATCGTCATGATCAAGGAAGGCGACAAGTTGTTCATGGACAAACGAGAGGGGGGACCTTTTGGTACGTTCCTTACAATTATTGCCACTTTCTACATTGAACCCATCATTGATCTTTCTATCTTTTGATAGACTTCGTGAGCGTCAACGAAAATGCGGCCGACCCCCCATTGGAATCGGACAAGCCTGATACACTCAACACTCCTTCAGCCCTCTCACTGGAAGCCACTTTTATCAACCAAAACTTTGGACTGCAGGTCGTTAAGGAAGACCCCGAAACAGCATATCAGTTTGAGAACCCCAACCCTTTCTACGGGTCAGATGAAACAGAGCCATGTGCCTCGGCCGGACTTAGATATCGAAAATTCGATCTTAGCATCAACGAAGAGGAGGACCTTAGCCTGATCGTTCGAGCGGAAGTGGATGCTGTGCTTCGCGGGTCGAACGCTTCGGTGAATGCTAACGCAGCTAAAGAGCAGGGTACACCGGAGGAAGATAGTTTCATAACGATTCGAACTTTGAATGAGTTTGACTCAAATAGTCAAGGAAGTGGTGGTGCGCCGAACTGGAGGGCCAAGTTGGACAGCCAAAGAGGTGCGGTCGTTGCTACCGAAATGAAGAACAACTCATGCAAGCTAGCGAAGTGGGCGGTGCAGAGTATCTTAGCCGGCGCTGATCAAATGAAGATGGGGTGAGTTGACCAATTCAGCATCTTAAAATTATACACGGCCGTTTAAAGGCTTTGTTTGCTTTCGATATACTGATTTAGACGTGTTTCTCCAGTTACATCTCTCGAGCAAATCCAAGAGACGCATCGAGGCATGTCATTCTGGGACAACAGTGGTTTAGACCGAAGGATTTTGCGTCTCAAATTAACGTGAACCTTGCCAACGGATGGGGGATTGTGAGAACTTTTGTTGACTTGGCTCTGAAATCAGGCGATGGCAAATATCTTTTGATGAAAGATCCCAACAAAGTACGTGAACTGGCCTCTCTCTCTCTCTCTCTCTCTCTCCATCTCATGTTGATGCGCATGCCTCATCACACAGCCGGTTGTTCGATTTTACAAAGTCCCAGAAAACGCTTTCGACTTACCAGAGGATGATGATGAGCAAGAAAATGATGAGGAGGAGGGTGAGATTGACCTTGGGACTTGATTATTGCATGCCGCATGTTTCCTTTTGCATGTTTCTAAAAGTACTTGTCACGTGCTTGTCTCGCCAAAAACCCTCCGGAATTGAGAAAGTGTATTTGCGCTCCATAAACCTCAGTATGCTACTTTATGTGGTCTTCCAATGGTTTATGGCAATTTTGTCATGTGCAATTGGTAGGTTTAGCAGAGTCGTGGCGCCTCATGTGGTTTTGAATTACCATCAGTTGGCAGGATGCATGAGGCTCACATGCCGCGAAAGTCGGACCAACTGAAAAGATGCAACCTGCATCTTCGAACCCCGAGTTCTCAGGGTATTGAAACCCATGGATTTACAGATATCTTCTTAGTAAATAGAGCAGCATCTGTCTACCGACAGCCGGCTTCTGGCATCATGGTTTACCGGATGCTGAGTTTGTGTTGCGTAAAGGATTATTTAGTCACCATTGGCATGTGAATAAATAGCTGGGCTCAATTCTTCCTAATAAATGAACTCTGCTACGTTAGAGCTTGTCGTGATCAGTTGAGAATTGTTTCGCACAACCCCTCGCTGAAACGACGATAAATTGGAGCATGGACAATCGTTCTATGGCTAGTCAAGCAATTTCAAAAGACAAAAAAGACAATTACGGATGATGAATGGGGTTTACAAATTACCATCATCGATCATCGCTTGCCACTAGGGGTACGACCCTCTTGTTGAAGTTACCCTTCCACTGATATGAAGAAAGACGAGGGGAAAGTGAAGTATCCTCTTCCGGTTCCGAACAAATTAACCTGACCACTCACTCGCCATTGAGATCTGCGGAAAATTTTGAGCTTCTTCTTAGTCAATCTCGTATCCATATGTATATGACGTCTGATCAGACCATGAGCTCAGTGCTGTCGATGAGTTCGCTGATCTAAGTTGGGTAGTTCCGGAAAAAAAAAAAAAAAAAAGAAAGAAAGAAAGAAAGAAAAACTGACGTAGGTGAGTTGGAAACTAGCCTTGACTCGACCTGAAAAATTTTATGCGAGGATAGATCATAAAGGGAGTCCGCTTGAAGCACATCCTGTTTACATTAGCGACCTTCTCTCTATTCAGAATTTGATTACCTGCGCGTAAAATCTCTATCATCTCACACTCTCGATCATTACAAAATTGGTTAATAGTAATCAATGTATTTACCATTCCGATCCATCTCTTTCATTTCGCTCACCCTCGCTACCTGTTGGTTGGTACGGGCTACAGCAGTTTATCAACGTAAATCTCTCGAGGCGGGTCATACAAGGATCATTGGCGATGAAATCATCACTTGTAATCAAACACCTGCCAAAGTGAATCGGAACACGATCATCAATTTCATACAATCCTTCTGTGCCGAGGTAATCGGTCAGGAATTTCGAAGTTCGAGTAACGACAGCATCAAAGAAACATATCCCATTACAACAACATCTTTGGAGACTCCTACAACCGCTACGTACGTCGAGTTGGGGCTAAGAACCGTGAACGGCTGTGATTTTGTGGTGGATGATAGTTGTGGAAGGTTTTTGACTCGTCCAACTGATGAGTGTAATATTGGTGAGGAAGAAAAGCAAGGGGGCGTGGTGACCGATGGATGTTCGTTTTGGACCGCCTCTCCGATTGCCTCATAAGTCGTATGATTCATGTTTGAGAGAAGGATTCCGAAGGTTAGTTGCCGTTTCTTGTTTTGTTTAGAATGATTCTGATGATGAGGTAGTGACAATCAGTCCTAAGGTGTGTCTCACATTGGTTAGGGTAAACTTGAGTGAACAGTAGTAACGAAGGCCTATGACGGATACAAAAGCACTCTTCATTCAAGTTACGTGAAGCACATGGGAACTCTTGCTTATCTAGTTGACCTCACAACGGTCTCATTGGTCTCGGAAGCGGCAGATAGGATGACCCAATTTTAGGGTGACACAATGTACTTTACCGCTTCACAATGATGAAATGTTGTTTACCTCTCTGACAAGTCACTTGCTCAAGTTTCATTAAGTGAGTTGAGAGAAGGAAAACTTGAGAGGACATGTTTCCTGATATGAGGGAAATACTGTAAGAGCGTAAAATGCTAGTTTTTTTTTTTTTGGAATTTGAATTTGAATTTGGATATGATACCGAATGAACTAAGCCAATACACTCCGAGTAGCTACAACTATGGCACAAGATAAGGGCAAGTGGACTGGTTTTTGATGGGAGGTTTGCGCTATCGCGACTCAAGGAAGAGACAGAGAGAGAGAGGGAGAAGGTGGTGAAGAAAGTTTCTGGAACTGGATGAACTTCCTGGAGGAACAGTATATCACGTACAGGATGTCAAAAATTCATGGACGTAACCTGCCAGTGAGCCCTGCACTGCAAAGTAGCCTTTCCCTCTTGTCACTCTCCCAATTTTCTCCGATGCAGGTTTCAGCACCTCTTTGTGTCCTGGTCCAGCAAGCACTCATAGGGTATCTGAAGCTTGGGATCGGCCTCTGTGGCACTTGACATGCCACTGTGGTGCCTACAGTCGCATCCTTTTGTGGAAAAACAAGTGAAGCATGACTGTTGATCAGATGTAGTTGACTGTCAAGTTATGTTTATCGAGAATGGGTAGGATTAAAACAAAATATATGTTGTATTGGTCTAGTAAAAGAGTTTTTCCAAATAATTGATGTAATAGAATACAAATAACCTAAAAAAAAAAAAAAAAATTATGCAAAATAATACAAGAGAACATGAATGAAATTCCTGCGTAACTGAATTTCCTAAAAACCACAATGATTCCAAAAGTAAGGCAGTATGTTTGAATGTAGCATTAACCCCCTTAAAAAAACAATCTCGAACTCTTACATGCAGGGATTAACCTCTATCAGAACAACCATTATTTTATCTCGCTGAAATGAAGACTAGGTGGAGTGTGACGTCGCATGGACTGGTTTTGGGGTTCCAAGAAACCCTTGGGATGGGGGATCTCACCGCCAAGCCAACCAAGTCGTCACTTGTTCATTCGAAGAAGAATCTCCCCCGTCTTTAGTGTTTCCTGAGGACTTTGACACCGAGGCCGGACCAGCCGGCGTTGAGCTTTCTTCTAGTGTGCAATTGCCACAGGCTTTTTTTATTTATTTATTTTTTTAAAAAAAAAAGAAAAATCAGCTACGTAGTTCGCCTCGCTACTTTCGTGGTCCTGTTCAACAATTCTACAATAAAAAAAACTGAGATTCTAAATGGGCAAAGCTTACTGGCATATCCTTTACAGCTTCCCGTGCATGTGTATGACTCGTTTCCGGAACTTTTGCAAGCTGATCATCATTACGAAAGCATATGCGAAGAAGAAGTATTGCGAATTGTTAAGCGCTCAAGTACCCAATCAGCCAACCAGACAAAGAATCTCGACCTACTGGTAACACCACCTTCTCCCGCGTCGTAATTGATGCATTCAACTGACGAGACGTAGGCATGAGTCAGATCTGCCGTGCAACTATTACAAGCTGAATAAAGATAAATAGAAGATGGCAATCATCATATCAAACAGTCAGAGTCAGAAACCAGCGACGTAAGTATAAAGATGTTTAATTTTTAATTTTTTTTTTCTTCTTCTTTCAAAAACGTACTAGCGGTCCCCTGACATGACGAAGAAAGGCAGGTTAGATGTACGGAGGGTTGCGGAGTGCCTTGACATTCAACCTGTGAATCTGGTTTCGAATAGAGAGTTTTACTCATGAGTTTCGGATGGCTAACAGAAGTCCAAGAGATTTGCAGAAAGACCGCTCGACCTCTACTCACATGAGGCCGTAAAATCAATCTTAGGAAGGAAGGTCATGCTACAGTCTTTTGAGACAATTTCCGCGCAGGATATAAAGTAGGCTCCAAGACTACCCCAAAAAAGTAGACCAACGCTGGAGTTCATATAACGAACCATCGTCTTGAATATTTCCTGCAAGGATCTTGAGTACTGAGGAAATTCGTCAAGATATTGGTTTAGAAAAGTTGGGCAAATTTGACTGAGTCGCTCCTCACGAACAAGTCTTCGATCGTCTCGAGACGTCAATGACGAGAAATTAGTTGCTCGAATGCTATGAATAATCCTGATTAAGACTGGACTGTGCCAGAGTCGATATAAAAGGGTGAAGGATGTAGATAAAGGCTATCAAATATCGTACAGAATTTTAAATTGGAAAGGTGAACAGAGTGCTGATGGGAGACACGCCACTGTGCAAGGCCAGCCCGAAACGGTCAACTATATAAACTGGTAAGGTTTCAATAACCGAGGCGGCAGGGACTGGGACTGACGATACTTGGAATGACTTTTTTGGTGTGATCAGCTGGACAGGAGCCTCATGATCGAAACTTGTCACACCTCTGGCATAGCCATTGCGCATCCGAGTCCCATTTTTATGGTCATACGCAAGTCTCAAATTCAGTATCTAGTCGCAAAACCTGAGCGGGTGCCACAGAATTAACATCACAGACAGACGAAGTAGGTAGGAAGCAGCAAAGCTTACTCCCCCATACTTTTTCAAACAACTTTTGCTGCTTTTCTGAAAAGAGAAAGTGGACTACTTTCCGAGATTTGAAGGATGCGATCCGAGTGAGTCACAATAACACACTTACATCCTCCCCCTTCCCTAGAATAGCCTGCTGGTGTAAGAGTTTTCCGCCGCTCTGACGTCTTAGTTTCTATTCGGCATCCCAAAGGTGTTTTGCGTAACAACTTAGATAAGTATCATCCAGTATATAAACACCCGTACAAAACCTTAGCTGTTCCCTTGAGTCAATTAATCGCGTCTCGAAACCCTTTAATTGGGTCATGGGACTTTTGAAAAGACTAATAAAAATTATGTCATAAAAACCAACATGTGACACGGAATGACACAGTTCCTCCAAAAAGGTTTACTTTTGGGGCGATGAGGTTCAATTGATTCCATGTCATCATCGTCTCCTGACGTTCTTCACTCACAATCAGACGCGGGGCGCCCCACGGGGTGGCAAAATCTGTAGAAGGGAAGAAGAAAAAAAAAGAAAAGAAAAAAAAAGAAAAGAAAAAAAAAGAAAAGAAAAAAAAAGAAAAGAAAAGAAAAAAAAACCCTTACCCTATTAGGGCTCTCTCTACGCTATGCATAGTACGCATCATGTACAGTAAGTGCGACAAGAGAACGGGAATTGAACCGGTAATTAGTGACCTCTGCCCACCTTTTTTCAAAATGTTTGTCCCGCATTCATTCTCGTTAAATCTTAGACCATGTTTCATCGTGAGTGTTTCTGACCGCTATCACAACTAAACTTTCCGTGAAGCTCCGAAAACTTGATCGAGTACTGCGTACACTGCGATAGGAGGCAGCAGTAAACGCCTTGAACCAGAGCAAATGATTATCTATGTTCCAGAACATTCATTAAGGGAATTGCTAAAGCCCGCCCGATTTTAAAAAAAAACCCTGACGCCTGAATATCTGGTGGGGATACTAAGATTCTCCTAGGAATACGTCTTCGACTAAAGTCACGTTCAAATCTCTTGCCCATCCGAAGGATACAACTATACGATACACGCGGAATTAAGTGATCGGGACGAGAGGGACGGGACAGAGGTAAACAGTCAGTATACGAGAAATGCGGATACGATGAGTCCGGGGCGGAGGATCACACCGAGTGGACACACAACAGGATGATGTGGACTCTCCGTGTTTTTTTTTAGTGTTTTTGCCATTGCATATCACACTATACAACTATTATATGTACAAGACTACTTCACACACTACTCAGTCATAGTCTAAATCATAGCTTTTATTTGACTACGTTCAACAAATTAATTAGATAACGGGAGACTTATACCTACACCCCTTTTTCTTTCTTTTTCTTAATGTTTCTTCAAAGAATCTATTAATCAAAGTTACCAAGAGTTCCTTTTTTGGTTACTCTCTAATTTTTTGATTCAAACTATTATCAAAGTCTGCAGAGCTGAAGCCCCCATTTCACACCCCCCATCTGTTCCCACTCTCCGTGTCTTCCGGCCCCAGAAATAAGATCTCGTCGGTGCCGCAGTCGTACGAGCCCGGAGTGGACCCGGCCCCGGGTCACAACAGTCAGATGGTTCTGGAACCTTCGTGCCGGCCGCCCTCCAAGATCAGTTGTGATTGGGCTGTGTGAAGTAGATTCAAGTGAAAAGACACAAGGAAATGGGAGGAAAAACAGACAAACTCCTGAGGATTTAGCAGAAGATAGAGAGAGAGAGAGAGAGGGAAAAAAATGATGGACCCACACACTCTGCAGAGCTCTCATCAAAGAATTTTTCAAGTGTTGATATTTGGGCTCAAAGAGGGGGTAATTTCCCCATTTGTTAAAGTGAGCACCATAGAGCTTCCTTGAGGTCTCAGAGGCTTCTCAGGTGGGACTTAGTTGAGTTAAGTGTCATAGCGAGGTGACACCCACTGCAATCACCATCTCCAAGCTTCAGAAAGCTCTTGAAGCTGTACAGTATCTGTATGATACTGTATGGATTTGGAAGGCTTCCAAAATATCCACATCACATAGTAAGCATTGGGGATTGTTTAAAAGTGGGGGTCTTCAGCGATTCCCTTGAATAATTGTTACATTTATAATCTCAGTGAAAATAAAATTTCATACTGGTTTACATTATACTGTAAATACTATGCTGAAGAAACCAAAAAAAAAAAGAAAAGAAAATAGTGGATTCACATTCAGTATCTTAGCATATGAGAGAAGGGATTTCCAAGTACTACTAACCCCACATTGAAATAGAATATCTCAGCAGGAAACACAAGGAAAGTTTCCTGTCATATGTAGCTTCCTTGATAAAAACATAGGGTTCCAGTGACTTCCTACTAACTACTCTTTGAGCAAGAAAAAAGTGCTTGATTGCCTTGGTAAAACCAGTAGTGTCACACTGCCAACATATTTTCATTGCATGGAAGCTTGCTATGTAACATAGCATGTCTTCATGTGATACTATGGACCATTTTTCAAGGTCCCTACCTTGGAAAATAGACCTATTGCATCGCATCTTGGCCTGCTATGTGACATAGCATGCCTCTATGCGATGCAATTTTCTTGGCGGTGTCAGCCCCTGAGTACTCAACAAGTACCACAGGACTGCAAATGTATTATAGGTATAGTGTAAACACCTCATAGCTCAGTCCCAAGAGCCATACATGAGACAACCTGTTGTAACCAATAATAATAAAAGTTAATGGTAATAATGTATTATCACCAAATGATTTACATATACAAAGTTAGGTCTACCTTCTACTGAGTAAACATGCTCATAGAGAAGGAAGAGTGAAGGCTCAAAGTATAAAAGGAAGATCTTCCCCTCTCTGAATCATCATAAAATTAACCTGAACAGTCTAAATACCTCTGCAGGATATTCTGGGCTTTCTTCTTCTGGATTTCTTCAGTCACTGGTTAATTCAAATTAACCTTGGTGATTTCTTCTCCTTCCAAGAAGTAGTCTATTTTCCTTACTGGTTTTCACCAGTTGTCTTATTTCATTGTTCATCCAAGGTTCATCACTAGCATCTTTCCTCCTTGACCCAACTGACAGAAAAAGGAAATGATTGGTATTCAATTTTCAATCAGTTTTTCACACTGGGTCTTCACAAGATCCTCACCTTCATTAATCACAAGAGAAAGCAATTGATCATTAGCCTGATGGTCAAGACACTATCACTGAGTCCACAGAAAATGCACCCAACACAGGGAGCATACACATTTCCACAGAAACTCACCTTTTTTTCCCTTTTCCCCAAATTTTTGCCTGCCAGACATACTCACCAGTATCTGGTGAACACCTCTCAGTGGCCTGACTGGGCCTAATGCCTCAGTGATGCATACTCTTGGGAAAAAGCTGGGTCAAAGGGGGGAGTTTTGCTGGAGAAACTTGGAAAGAAGTATGCTCCCCAAGTTGGGCACATTTTCTGTGGAATTGGTTTATACAGAAGCACACAGGTAGACAAATGGTAAAGGTTGAAAAGAGAAAAGAGAAGCACCTACCAGAAGAAATTCTTAAGAAAGTGGAAACAAATACCTGATAGAAACAGGAAATGATTGGGATTCAATTTTCAATCAATTTTCCACACTAGGTCTTCATGAGATCCTCAACTTGATCAATCAGGGAAAAGTAATTGATCAGGAAAGAGGACTCTGGAAACTTAGTTTCTGTCAGGTATTTCAATGCCACTGCCTAGAAGGTTTAGGTTTCAAAGGTTGAGAGCTTGAGCAACATGAAATATGTCAGCCCTGAGGACTGCATAGCAGTCCCACAGACTGAAGCCAGATAGGTACACACATGGTGACCAGGAAGAATAAGTGTAATAAGTAATGTACACATGTAGGACCATAGTGTAACATAGGTATTACATATGTAATAAGTAGTGTAACATATGTAATGAGCAGTGTAACAATCAAGCCACACCTCAGGCTCAGTATCAAGAGTCATAAGTATAATATATACTTATGACAGGAGCCAACTAGCAGGCCCTGCCATGACATAATCAACCACAGGTTGGCCCACATAGCCAACCACAGATTGGCCCACATGGCCACCCACAGACTGGC
>MU167237.1:104469-120550 GCA_015951145.1 Cronartium quercuum f. sp. fusiforme G11 | reverse complement strand
GGGGGGGGGGGGGGGGGGGGGGGGGGGGAAACACTCATCAGGTGTCCAAAGGGTTTGGGAACTATTTAGATGATTAAAATAAAATAAAAAAGTTTTTTTAAGATTGTAGTTGTTACACTTCGGCCGGTGTATCTGAATCAAGCCCTTTAATATATATTCATATTTTGTACAAGAGGAAAATCATCATATTTTTGAGGGAAGGTAATTCACACAAGTCTCTGAGCGGGGATGCAAAACATGTCCAATGTGTACAAAATACGTGTTCCTATGATCTTTTCCTGACATGATTGATAAGGATAACAAGCTGAGGTTCGAGAGTGAAGGAAAAATAACGGATCAGGTCAAATTTTTAAAACCTTCATAGTGTCCACATGAAATGTGCACGCCGTCCAGAATTGCCTGTCGTGCGCAATTTCTGTGGATAGTACTCTCTCTTAATCTCTGAGAGAGAAAGAGAGAGAGATCCAATTAAAACAGCTCAGATGATGACCTGCTTTTGTTTTGAGGAACAATAATTGGTCGACACGTGTGCCATAACGATTGCTGGTCAGGCTCTGAGTCCTCCAATGTACAAGAGGAAATCATTTCTCGAGACCGACATTCAAAAAGAATGCATACATTGCCATGTTCATGAAACCTACATTGAAGTCCCGCCACCCGGTGGACTTGAAGTAATATTTTTTCTCTAAATGATAACCTACTGTAGCATATCGTGTACTCTCCGAGCACTTTCCAGTTATACATTTCTTAAAGTAGCCTAAATTTACTATTACAGTAAAACGGACTGCAAACCCACACCGAGGGGATTTATATATATATTATATGATGTAAAAAATACAAGACTCAAAGAGCTAGGTAATAATATATCATATGTAGTGACTACCTCATCATGTTTTAGAGTAGGATTGTGAAGCAGAGATAGTTTCTTTAACACCTCTAAGTAAATTCTGTTTACGTTGGTTTAGTTCTTTCCGACGAATTTCAAGGACCCGAAATCGTTCATCAATCTTCTCATTCAAAACTTTCATCTCTTGAATCCTACGTCTTCCGATCTCCTGAGCTTGATGTACTTGCTTTGAAAACCTATCAACTAGTAACGATCCTACCTTTGTCCACTCTTCAAAAGGAAGTTGACCGTACAAGGAATCAGGAATTAACATAGAGTTGGCTGTTTGAAGACCTGCGGTCAGATTTGGATATTTGTCCAGATTAGGTTCAGCTTCTTGACGTTCTTCGTGAAAATGGACCTCAGTTTCTCTATCCGACCAGTCGCAGTTATCTTCACTTGCAGGTGGATCTTCGTCGCTGAACATGAATCTAACTGATTCGCCGGTATCCTCGGGAGGAGCGGAGCGACTATTCGCGTCACCTGTAACACCAAATTAATTTGTCACAATTACGTAAGGAATGATCCAGTCTTGAAAAAAAAACACTTTTCGAAACTTCGTGACATCAAAGAAAAAAAAAGGACTCTGAATATACATATGTATATTCATTTAATTGAGAGGCATCAACTCACGATTGGATGAGCTGCTTTCCCCATGGTTAGCCCGTCGAGTCCAAGAGAAATTTTGTGGACCAGTAGCCGGAGTAAAATCTCTATCATCGACGCTCGCGCGTGGTTGGTTTGCTTGGGTTTTAGTCATCATCGAATTCGGATCAATTTGAGGTACTGACGTTCGATGTGCTTGCGCTCGATTCATCTCAACGGCCAAGTGATTTTCAATCTCCACGGGCTACCGAAAAGTATAAAGGAAGTTGAAATATTGCGCTCCTTCAGAGTGAGAATCATGATCAGACTAAATCATTTAGTAACTCACGCTTGTCTGAGTGAGATGTCTTTCCTCGAGCTTCCTTTTCTTACGCTCTTCGTTTGTAAAGATTTTCGACATAGGGGCGGCCTGGCTCACTTTCCTTTCGAGCTTCGCTGGGCTAGGTGGGATAGCTGCAGATGTCATCATTTTTTTTAAAAAAAAAAAAAAAAACACATATTCAAGACCGACAACAACTTCGATTTTGTTTGAGGGTCATCAAATTCAAAGAAGGTTCAATTACCAGCACGACCTGCCTTTGGCTTGTGAGACTTTCGATCATAGGTAAAATCCGAGACGAGACTCTCGTTTGAATCGGTGCCGAAGCTTTGGACTCCTCGGAACGCAGGTGTGGGTGTCATAGGTCGGTTGACAGGCTGGTTCGTAGAAATTAAAAAGCTTCTACTTCTACCTGGGGTAGGAGGAGGAATTGAGGAAAACGCGCTACCGTCACGGTATTGAGTTTGCTTGACTGGACTATGAGAGACAGGTTGATGAGAATTTGTTAAAGGTTGAGCTGAGAATGGTCTAGGTCGAATAGCATGAGGAAAAGTTGATCGGTTACTGGTATTGATAAAATCATTATGGGTCTGAGTGTTACTCGATGGTAAAGGTGGCGGAAACATATCAGCTCGGTCAGCTTCCATCTCGAGAGTCTCATGACGGTCAGCACTTCTTTTCTTATAAGACTTTGAATGGGTTGGGGTTGGACTTTCAGTCATTTATGCTGAACGGTGACCGTCGATTTTGATAAATGACTACAACGAGATGAAACAATTGAAAAGGCTCGACTAAGAGATTCAGATGTGATGTAGTTTTTACTATGATACGATTCGCTGCTAGATTGATTTCTGAGAGCTGATGCTAAGATGCTTTCATGAAAAGTGAGAAGGAGAGATAGGAATAGGTGAGGAAAATGAAGTAATTGGACCACGGTCAACAGGATGAAGAGATTGAGGAAGCAGGAGGTCAGTACATAGGTAAGGAGGGAAACGAGTGAGTAAGCTAAACTATCTAAGAGTTCAATTTAATTCTCATTGAACAAGTTGAGTAAGCCAGGGTAAGCCAGCAACTGACTCATCCTATGACGTATTCTATGTTATCAACTCGGTTTCATCAGAAACAGCCCTGAGTCAACTTTGAATCTCGACCACTGCGATGGTCAACAGCTCTCAACATTCCATTTCATCACGATATTACTTTTATTCTACCTACTATATATACTAGATAAAATCACCACTATCATCTCGTACGCATTTAAGAGGGTTTATATACAGTACTATGATACAAATCGAACATCAAGTTTGACTGGAAATGTGATCTATTAGCTGTTGAATTGTCTTGAAAGATATGTCATGCTTCCTTTTTCCGTTGATAAACTGCACGTCTTGAAGTTTTGCTGATACTGATAAAACGTAACGATCCTTGACCATCTCATCAGACTTGAATTCAGATAATTTTGAAGATGGCCTAGGTAAATCAAGAATATTGATCCAGAAAGTCCATCCTTCTAAAAGTTTTTCGTTTAAAGTAACTTTTAGTTCTGATTGCGATTCTATCGTTGCAATTTTGAATTCTTTAAAATCGATGAGGTTGGGTTCATTTAAGATGGGTAGAGATGAGAAATTAATAGAATTCAATCCTAATGATAACCCCACGCCCATCCCCTTCACAAGAGACTCTTTTAAGGTCCAAAGTTGAAGTAAGTGATCTAAAATAACTTCATCCGTGGATTTCTGGTCACTTGAGATTATTGAAGGTTGTTTAATAAGTTGAAATTCAGAATGTGTAAGTGAATCGGACATCATTTCAGTGAATGATTTAACTGATTTCTCGCCACGTGGTAATTTTAGTTTCATAACGTCTACTCCTACTCTTTGGTCTTCATTGAGAGTTGAATCGAAACATGCCATAAAGCTACAAACAATTAAATCTGAATCGTGTGAGATATTGAAATCGAAACTAGCTCCATTTGGTAATTCGCTCGACTATCGTTTTCGTTCAAGTAAAATAGATCCAGTAAAGTCAATACGTTTGTCTTCTTATAAGGTAAACGAGACGAATTATTTTCTTTACCAAATAAGGCCGTCCTAGATCTGTTTTGGAGAACTTAAGCGAGCTTGAATTTATACCCCATAATTGACAAACGATCGCACGCACTAATAATTTGCCTATAAGACACCCTTTTAAATATTAAGCACCCGAGAAATACATTATCAGCCTGAAATTTTTTTTTTCAAAAAAAAAACAAAAGTTGAAAGCAGGGCCCAATGCAAATGATTTTTGATTTTATTTTATTTTTTTTCGCGGGGGGGGGGAAGTGCATTTTCTTACTCTGTGAGTCAATCCTATGGTGATAAGCGATGACAGCTTTTTGGCTTTCATGATCGATTTGATCAAGTAATGCTTTCCATTCCTTCGTTTGAAGAGTTATACATATCGTTCAGTCAACCGATACACAACCATCTCAAGAGATTCAGCTTACAATCGGTGATGGATCCCATGAGTGAATATCCACTGCCCATGTGCCAAGTCGCAAGTCCATCCTCCACATTCAGGGAGTTGGTGGAAATTGATGTGCAATGGTGACTGGTAGAGTATGTATCGACAGGCTGAGTACGTACGTACGCCTGCTGTCAGGGTCACGCGCCGACTACGTCACCTAGACGGGTTCTGGTCTTTCCGTCTTCACAACTCTTGTCCCCTTCCAGCTCCAGTAGAGCTTTGGCTCAATCTTCACACACCATACTATAGGGAAGGGTTTGAGGTACCACAAGTAAGCTACTGATGCAAGAAACACAGGAATTTGAAAAATTATTTGATGTTTAAGAGTATTCAGCAATTCTTCTCTTGTCGATCAAACCACTGTTTCTTCCTTCTTTTTTTTCTTTTTTTTGATCACATACACTTATGGGATACAAACCTAAACCCGGGTGGAACCCGGGTTTTTTTCTGCCAGAATCCCAAAAATTTTTTTGGCTGTAGTTGGGATTCTGGGATTCTGGAAAAACTCCCAGAGGTTTGAATACCTCACCACGGGGTTATGGATTGTCAGGAGCTGGGGATTAAGCAGATTTTGCCAGAATTCCAGAAACCCAAGTCGGACTTGGGATTCTGGGATTCTGGTAGCAAAAAACCCGGGTTTAGGTTTGTATCCCATAACTGCAGTGTCACAATTCAAACTTCGATTAGAGGTGAGTCATGATGGCTGAAAGGAAAGCGTTCGTGACGTTAAAGTGCTCTAGACGGAGTACTACGAACTCTAGGGGATCATTTAAAGCTGATCATGAGTACGCTGATGACTCAATTCAAGTTACTATTATCTTATTTCCTCGTTTGATTTAGCTTACTTAGAAACCATGTGAGCTAGAAAAAAAAAAATCCTTCTTTGCCGCTTTTTTGATTTAACTTTGCAACTTATCATACGTATCAAGTCACGCAATCTTTTTGAATTTTTTCTTCTTTCTTGTTTTTGAAAGCAATGTGGTACATTTATTTTTCGAATTTAATATACGATTTGCTCGAAATGAAACTTTTCTGACTTATCATAGTTTCAAAAGTGATGGTTTTATGTAAAGTCTTCTAGGACATTGAGGATATCCCTTCTGACCTGATAGATATTTGATAGCGAATATGTATAGATATATATCGATTTCACCAGGTGTTTTTTTTCAAATAACTTTCCAACTTTAGCGTTCACTTCATAAGGAAATTCTTCCGATAACTCTTACTTTTGTACTTCTTTAAAACACCAAGGGTTTCTGTTCTACGTAGGATTCTCTTGATTTGTGGTAATTTATCATATGACTTTGGGGAAATTGGCGTTAAATTCGCATTCTCGATCCCTAATACCTTTGGAAAAAAAATTTTCTTAACCTAGTTTTCAGTATGAACTTGGCGTGTGACCACACACACATACACACACACACACACACACACACACACACACACACACACACACACACACTCTCTCTCTCTCTCTCTCTCTCTCTCTTGTATATCGCTTTATAACCTAAATGGGCGCATTAAGTCTTAGTTCAAGATCGGTAAAGGACCAAATTTGAGTCTGTAGGAAGTCAATATTCATTCAAAGATTTTTTGTTGATGACTTTTATTTTAAGAGTTTCAAAAAAAAAATCGTCTTCGAATCAATCTAATTGCAAAAATTTCCTTTTGTTTATTTATTTATTTATAATTATTTTAAAGCTCTTAGTTTCCTCAGATTTAATTGAAATCGCCTTGACGTGCATGTCACTAATCCCGAGTATTTCCATCTAAAAGACCATTTTAAACTTGCATTGAGTCCCTTTTTGATCCCATTTCAGATTCGTAACGTGATTTGAATAACTCTCTTAGGTTATGTAAAAGGTTTTGGGAAAAAAATTAAAAAGCTCAAGAATATGTTTGACTTTAAGGAATTTCTCGAATATTGCTCCATTCATTTGGACAAACTGGTCTAGTCGATCAACACGATGGCGCTAGCTCGTGCGATAGCCATAGAATGAACTAAGTATGGTATTTTACCATTCACTAAAATAATAATGATAAACGTGAAGAGGAAACACATAATTAAGGTAAGATAGAAGATAGTATAAGGAAAACGGGGGGGGAGGGGGGGAAATTTTGGAAAAGGTAAGCAAGTTAGCGTAGTCTCAACCGTTTTGGTTAGTGTCCAAATCCCTCACAGATTGATATACAGCCCATGAGTTGCAACGAAGAGGATGACAATCTATGAGGGCCCAACAGTTTAGGTATCGCACAACAACGTTCCGTCGCGACCGCACGTTTCAATGGTAAAGAGTAGCGCAAGACGCTGTGAACAGTATCAGAGGCTTCGAGATAGCCCACATAGCTGGTGGCTTTAGTCGCATAACTAGGTTCATGTTTACAAGGATAAAGTGCCATACGTTTTTGGCTTTGACTGGTGGACGAAAGCATTCAGTTTACTACAAGACCTGCCATGAAAAGATGCGATTACTCTGGATGTCTAATAGTGTCTCACAGTACTTGAAGGTATCAACTTGAGCATCACAGATATCAGGACTACAAATGCGTTGAAAGCGCTCTTACAATCAGTTGACAAAAGAGAAACATGGGGTTTGATTAACTGATCCTTCAATTGTAAAAGGCAATCCGTCTTACACAATTCAAGACATTCTGACCGTCACTCATTGGCATGCAAACAATGTTGAAGGAAACGAAAGACCAGTTATGATGTAATGATCATGTTTATGAAAAATGGTTGAGAAAGAAAGAAGAAAAAAAAAAAAAAACAGCATACAGGGACCCGGCTGATTGCAATTGCCTCTTGACCACTCCACCCTCCAGCTCCCTCCAAATTTCCTGCTCCCCCCCCTAAAAAAAATATCTTCCACTCTCATATACAGAAGAGTGCATAATACGTGCGTATAGTCGGATCTGTTTCGAACGAAAGAATAACGGGGAAAAAAACCCACCTCGGACCCCACAACACTCTTTCACTCGTGTCTTCTCTGCTTCCTTACCTTCCCGGCCAAGAAGTGTTGACCTGAGACTGTGAATAAGTTGAAGGATCACCTACTTGGCCGACTAGCCATAAAAACACCGAGAATGACAAAGCCCAAGAATCCGATGGCAGCGGGTAAGATCAAGTCTGTCTGCGCACCAGACAGCACATTTCCAGACTTCTTACTATGCCTCGACTTTGAGATGCGAGACCCTGAGCCCTCCTCATCTTTTGTCAAAATTTCAGACTCCTCCGCTTCATTTTCCTTCTCCTCTCCCTCGCTTACTACTTTTAATTTCGTGATTTGATTGGCGTTCTTTTTCTTTACTGATTCTACTTCGCCCCAACTTTTACCACCTCGTAAATGAAGTACAACTCTATCTTTAGATTGTTTCTTAGCCAAGTTTACTGAATCAGCAATATCTTGATCGGAAGTGATCAAAACGAGATCATTGTCATCATCAAAGTACGCGAGTTGAAAGTCGCTTGACTCCGGTCGAGCTGAATCCTCGGTTGCGCTTTCGTCCAGGTGAACAAAGAAAGGATCGCCTTCGATCTTGCCGTGGATAATCTCGCGAACAAACTCATAGCTATCGTAACGAGCTTGAAAGCGGTGAGCTGAGCCTGAGGGAGCGATGAATTTGAAGAGGTAGGTCCCGTCATCGAAATCGATTGGAACCGCTTGGCCGTTGGCCCGTCCGCTTGTCACCCCACTCCTGCTCACTAATGCCGAGTCTGTTTCATCATGAATCACCGACGCAGAGTCATTCGGAGCAAGCTCAGAGCCGGGCGTGTCTAAGCCCCCCCGGCTTGCATGTCGCTGAAATTTCGGTAGGTTATTGGGCGTGTGTGGTGGAAGTTCGCTAGGTTCAATGTGCGAGCCTGAAACGGCCGAAGTAGCGTCCTCGTCTACCGAGCCAGTTTGGCCAAAAGAGGCAAAGAACCTATTCCAGACCGGTCCACCCGAGTCATCCGTTTGACCATCTGCACTGATCGAGTTAACTTGCTCGAGTGTAGCGTAGGTGAGCTTTAGGACATCAACGCAACCTTGAAGTTGCCCGGCTTCGTCGACGACGGGCAGGTTGAGATAATGCCCATCTGAGGATAGTCATGACCATACAGATAAAATATCAGTCTGAGAAGCTCCAGCAGAACTCTAGAAAGTGAGTCCATAATACTCACCATGCATCTTGCGCAAAGCTTCCTGAATGCTCAAACTAGGTAATGCAGTATCTGGATGAGGCGTCATCACCCGCACAACACTACATGTCTTCGCATCTAACCCGGCTGCAATGACACGTAAGACGACATCTTTGCTCGTAAAGATTCCAGCAATCTTCCTTCCATCGCTTTCCATCACACAAACCGCTGTCGTATGATGATCCCGCATCAACCGAGCCGCATCCTTCACGCTCGTTTTCACGCCCACTGTAGCGGCGGTAGTACGAGCATCGAGAATAGATCCGAGGTCAGGGAACGACATCTTATCACGTAACGCTTCTACATAAGCCATTAGTGGGTTGGTGTGATTCATCGTGCTACCGTTAGAGCCACCCCCAAACTCAGATTGGACTCCCTCGATAGCATTATAAAGCTTTTGTGAAGAACCATAAGCCCGCTCAAGTTTCTCTAGTGATTCATGAAATACCTTAGTGATATCTAGAAGACCTATCACGTCTCCTTCTTCGTTACAGACCGGCTAAGTCGACACAAAAAAAAAACGATGGACAGATTAGCAACCCCACGGGCTGTGTGGGTGCGGAATAAGAAGACGTACCAGATGTCTGAAGCCACGCGTGACCATAGTGGTGAGTGCTTCAGTGGCAGACGTGGTATCGCGAGTAACCATTGGATTCTTAGTCATAATTTCGGATACGAGTGTTGCTCGAGGGTCTAAACCGTCCCCGATCACCTGCAATCGATACCCCAAATCATTTATCAATCAAGATCAGCTGTTTTGAAAAAGTGTGACATATAACAAGGAAGGTTTGAGACTGACTCGGAAAGCTAGATCTTTAGCTGTAAAGATACCACAAAGATGTTCATCTTCATCTACCACTAGCACACAATCTGTGCGCTTGGCGGCACATAGCTGGGATGCATCGGCCACTGCGATCAGCCCGAGCATGCGTCATTGGTTGATGTTAGTTCCTCGGACATTGAAAAATATAAACAGTCGAGTTGAGACTCTCAGAGGGAGTTACAGACCAGTGATGTTGTCTGGCACAGTTAATGCTGGAAGAGGCCTTAGAGCTGAGACGGTGCCAGCTTGACGCTTAGCTCGAGAGCTACCCCCACCGCCACCACTGCCACTAGGACCTGTACCTGTCTTTTTCTGTCCAGGACGCTTGCGCTGAAGCTCGTTTTCGATCTTCTTTCTGATGGCCTAATGAACACAATTGAATGATAAAGAGAGAAAGGGCAAAGATGTATCAGATTGTACGTTTGGATTTGAAGGACTGGACCTCGAGCTGATACCCACCTCGTCTCTTCTGTTCTGGCGTTGGCGAGTCTCACTGGTACCTGTGACAGCGCTGCGGCTTGAAGGACTGGAGGTAGTAGTGAGATCATCACCATAAGCACTTGCAGGCCGTGGCATCATTCGAGTTGGGTGACGAGCTTGAGCCATGGCCGAGCTTGGGCGAGGATAAGTTGGTGAAGAGGGAGGAGATTGGTCGGCTGAGTGGTGATTTGGAAGATATTGATGATGAGTAGGTGATTGTTGAGATTGATACTGATGCTTAGTTGGAATTGGGATCCGACTCATATGGGAACTTGGGATGGACCTTTTGAAAATTAAAAGGGAAACTACTGTACAAGGACGAACGGGGATCGATGAGAGTTTCAATCGTGTTACAGTATAAATATGTACTACTAAGTTGACCAGGGAAACTCTGGTATGTATAGCTATAGAGAATAGCACACTTTATTACAGAGGTCACGCACACATGTCACCACAGGCCTAGGTCTAGTGTAAGCTATAACAGAAATGCCAAGTAAGTAAAAGGTCACAGACAAACTTGAATTCAATTGAATCACGTACAATCACAAGGCCGGAATTAGTGCGATGCAGAAATCATCTTCACCTTTAAATACATCTAACCTCAGCTGAAGTTTATAGCTGACTCTCCAGACTGAAGGACCAGATGGTACTAGGGGCTTGCTTGAGGTGCAGAAAGACCAGAGTCATGCCAAATATTTCCTTCAGTTTTACCTGTCTTAACTTTTTCTAATTTGGTACATTTGGCAGCAAGGATTTCTATGCATTTAGAGAAATATTCATTTATACAGTTAACTTTGGTAAGAAAGCCCCATTTTGGCGGATAAAATACCGGTTCTCAACCACATCTGGGTTGTCAAAAGACCCAGTGCACCCGGTTATGTTTGAGAACTGCTAATGTTCCGAATATCCTATGTAATCAAAGGGATTGTGCACATAGAAGTCATGCATTTATGAAGAGTTGACCCTCCACCTTTTTTTTTTTGAAAAAACTGCTTCTTCAAATAAATAAACAAAGATCTAATCATAGTTTCTTTTGAGTCATTTGCTTTCCAATTCTGATCAAGTCCTTCCGAGTTACTTCAAGTGGGATAAGTGCTGATGGGGTATAAATTACTCCATACAAATATCTAAAAATAAAGCCAAGTCCTGTGAGGCAGTAAACCACCTCGTATACTTTACATTGTAAGAATTGGATTTGGAATGCACTGACTGAATCAAGTACAACATTTTTTTAGGTCCTCTCCATGAAAAAACAGGGCTTTTTGCTGTATTGTTAGTTGTTCTCAAACATCAGTGGGTTTTCAAAAAAAACCATTCAACCCAGCTGACCTCTTGTTGCGGAAATTTGACAGTGTTCCAATGATTTTCAAAATTCCCCACCAGAAAACCAACTGGGTGAACCAAGTTTTTGGACAACCCTGTGATTTTTGAGAACTGCTATAGTGTCTCAAAGAACCTTGGACACCATTTTACAATGCAATTCACAGGCAGTGTCAACACTTTCACCTCATTTTCCTGGGATGGTAGCATAACAGGTATTCTTGGATGCTTCCTCCAAGGTTTGGACACATGTAATCTACCTTCATTGGCTGGAACATTTTGTTGGAAGAATTGGATCCTGCATCCAAGAAACCCTGGATGACATCCTCTGAGGCAAATTTGTTGGCAGTGCAACTTCTGGAGTTTAAAGTTTACTGTATTTTGAGGATTTTTGTGGATCTTAGGAGTTGGCAAGGTTCCCATCCTTACTCCAGCCTCTGTTTTTTTCTTTGTGCTGTGTAAAATCAAACCTGCATAATTCCATACCTGTGCAACTGTATAACCTGTGTTGATTCATACAAAAATTTGGTAATCTTGATGACTTTTGATGCTAGATTTGGAAATTGAATTGTATAACCTGTGGGAATGCATACCACAAGTGTTCCACCCAGTTTATGTAATTTCATCAGTTCAACACCAATACACAACACTTTTCCATTTATCTACATCCAACCCCACCCAATTACATATATCAGGTTGGACACTCATGGTATATGTTTTCATTCTTTATGCAATTCAATTTCCATGTTGAGAAGTAAGAGCCATAAAAGTCAGAAGAAAAAAATCATTCACATGTTGACATGGGCTGTAAAGTTGTGCAGATATATAATTGTGCTGGTTTGACTATACATGCTTATTTTGAGCTCCTTGACATACCTCACTGCCAAGATATTTGTATCGGATGGGCCTATCCGATGTTCTATCACCCCAAGATATGCGATGCAGTGTCAGTAGGATTAGGTGCGATGGAATTACTATCGGTATCTAATGCTCTGACACCATATTGCAGTGTAATTCCATCGCACCTAATCCTACTGACACTGCATCGCATATCTTGGGGTGATAGAACATCGGATAGGCCCATCCGATACAAATATCTTGGCAGTGCCTGGTTCATGCTCAATGGCTATGCACTTCCAATATTTTTAGCTTGGATTCTAGCATCCAATCTATGTCTTGAAGTTTGAATTCAAGCTAATTATGTTGGAAGTGATTGTCATGGTCATGTCAACATTATTCCAAAAAAGTAGAGGAGTACTTTTCCAGAATCCAGTCCAAACTGAAGGATCAATTTGGCCCAAGCCCAGTTCCTCTACCTTTTCAGGCAGACCTGAGTAGTTTCTTCTCTAACTAAACTAAGCCCTCTCTAACAGGACACTGATACCTAAAAGATTGGTGGTCTACTAGAGGTCTTACACATTACTGGATAGACCTAATGGGAAAGAGAGACACCTCAACTTCTCAGTTTACCAGGGTTCTTTTTTTGGCAACTCCAGTTCTCTCACTTCCCTAACTCAATTCTTGTACTCCTTGGGGCTTGAGCTAGCTGTGCTTATCAGAATCACATCTGTCTACCATGTCAACCTGAAACTGTCTCTAAGCCTTTCCAGAACAGATGGACAGATAGATAAAGCTGAAATTTTGTAGGTGCAATTCTCACTGGCCAACCACTATGTCATTGGTTTGATAGAAATAAAATGCTTCTTCTCTTGCTCTCGCAAGAGGACTTCTTTTTCACCAATGATGTCTGTCCAAAGGGAAGATTTAGCCTTTTTTATGAGACTAAGAGGATTCCCTCTTCAGGTCTAGTGTAGCATCTCAGCTACAGAATATATAGGAGTGTGTTATTGCCCAACCAAGGCCAGTGGGACTTCAACTTGCCCACCAAGAGTAGCTGGTAATTCAACAGCCTCTTTACAGGGCACCCAAGATTGCAAAGATGAAGCTCCCTGTAAGTATAAAGATTTGTTCAAGTTAGCTGTCTGGCCCTCAATTCTACAGGAAAAACATCAGTGCTAAAACCTCAGTGGAGGTTCTGAAAACTTCAGCTGAGGTTGAATGTAAACATGGAAATGATGTTTTGAATTTCTAAATTTGATCATAAAAGGTAGGACTTGAGTGGGACTTTATAACTCAAAAAAAAAGAAAAACAAATACTACTCTGTTATGCACTCAAGACTTTGACAGATTCTTTGAAAGATCTTACCCTGGTTTGAGGAAATGAGATCAGATGCTCTGAAATTTCTTGACTTATTGGGGATTCCACCCAAGCCTTAGAAAAACTTGTGACATATGAGAAATTACAAGATCAGCAACACATACTAGTTGAATAATTTAATTCAATATTTTACAATCTCTTTGGTAATGAAAAAGGCAATTAAATCTTGTTTTTCAATAAATCAAGACTCCAACTAGAATTCATGAAAGGTAATTTCTGATCAAGGTCACAGAAGATGTCCTAGAATAAAGAAGGAGAGACCCATACCATATATCTTCACCATTACAACACACAGTGCCCATTGAGAGATCCCTCACTGTTGGGGGCCTTTGAGTGTACAAAGTCATCTGTTCACTTCCAGCAGTAATAATGCTCCATTGTAAACTTCTGTTCAGCAGGTAAAATGAAAAGGTACATACTTTGATTCAGGAAAAAAAAAAAACAGCTGAATGATGAATATGAAGAAAAACCTCAGTGCTTTTCTTGGAGTTTTTGAAAATGTCTGATTGTTTATGAACACCTGCTAAGATATAGATAGATATGAGTGTGCATGCTGGTCACTTCTTGCCTACAAGAGTGTGTCTGACCTGGTAAGATATAGATACACAGGAGCCAATTACTCCCTCCTCTCTAGTCACCTAGAGCACTCCCCTACCCCCACCAATCTTTTTCCTAAATTTCATTGATTTTCCTTTCTACCTTCTGAATACCATTACCTTTATTTTAAGTGTTCCTTGTTTGGATAAGGAAAAACTAGGACAAAGCCTGTCTGAGGAAATCTAGGACAAGCTTGTCCTAGATGTCTTTGTTGGCACTGCATAAAAACTCTTGTGCAGGGCTGGCCCCGATAGCTTTTCCGCGGAAAAGCTGTTGGGGCCAATGTTGTGCACATAATGTGAAACAAAGATGAACATTAACAATTATCTTTATTATTGAGGTCATAGAAGGAGGAATAGCATGTAAGAGGGGTTTTAAAGGTGGAAAAAGTGTTATAATCATTAATAAAAGGTGGAAAAAGGGAGTTTTAAGGTGTCAGGGGGATGCTTCTGTATGGCAGCCCACCTGGCTATTCCAAGCAGGATCTATAGCTGGATTGGGCTTCAGGCTCAAAGTGAACAACAGGCAAGTCTGTACTAGTACCACCAAGTACAGACTACAGCTAGTTGACCTCTTAAAAGAGGGTTTATTAGACTTCTGAAGTCTCAAGGGCAAGGGTTTCCTCCCTTGCTAGAGTGCCTTGACTTATAACTGGGCTTGTCAGTTATCTGCAAGAACCTACTCTTATGATACAGGCTAGAGCTGGGGTAATCAGCTCTAAGCTCCTGGTTCCTGTATTGGTTATCTTTTCCTCTACTCTTGGGTGATTTCCTCACAATCAAGAGTCCTAGAGGGGAAGGTCTACCAGACCTTGTCTCAGAGAGGGATTTTAAGGGGAAAGACCTTTCTTTTGGTTACTCCTAGGGAACCTTGCACTTATTGAGCAGATACTTTTATATATAAGTGATCCTCAATGTTGTGCTATGGTTTCCAATTTGGAGTGAGTGGTAAAAGGTGAGGAGAGAGGCTCACTGCTGAGCAGGAAAGGAGGGTTTATATACCTTCCAGGTTTCCTCCTCCTCACTCTTAGGATATGGGCTGGCTTGTGGTTCCAGCTCATGCTATTACCTGGTCATGTGGGCCAGTCTGTGGTTTTGTTACTCTAATGGCAGGGCCTGCTATTTGGCCCTTGTCATAAGTATACTATGCTTATGACTCTTGAAACTGAGCCTGAGTTGTGGTTTGATTGTTACTTAATTCATTACATATGTAATACATATGTAATACATATGCTACACTCACTGCCAAGAAAATTGCATCGCATAGAGGCATGCTATGTCACATAGCAGGCCAAGATGCGATGCAATAGGTCTTTTTTCCAAGGTAGGGACCTTGAAAAATGGTCCATAGTATCACATGAAGACATGCTATGTTACATAGCAAGCTTCCATGCGATGCAAATATCTTGGCAGTGACTATGTTTCTACATGTGTACATGTGTACATTACTTATTACATATGTAATATGTATGTTACACTATGGTTCTACACATGTAATATATATGTTATGCTGTGTATTGCATCTATCTCTCTTGGTCACTATACATGTACATTTCTGGTTTTCAGTCTGTGGGACTGTTATGCAGTCCTCAGGGCTGACATAAGGTAACAGGGACTTCTATGGTGGCATTATTCTTTTCCCTAAACATTGATACAATGTTTTATGTGGTCCCAAACATACAATTTCCTCTTTAAAGGTGTTGTATTACCACAGAAATGACCTAATCCTTAATTTTGAGTATACAGGTTTTTCTATCTGTTTTAATTATAAAGATAACCTGGTAGTACAAAAATGAAAGTTGTATGAAATTATAAACCAAATAACTTTTACCAATGCATACAAGAAGGTTTAAAAGTACAATTAGTAGCAACCCTTATGCAGAAGTAAAAAAGTGCATTTAAATTGGTGAATTAGACTTTTTTACTCAATTTTCAAGATATTCAAAGTTACACTAGTGCAAATTACTTGTAGAAGACTCGTCTACATTATTTATTTTTAAAGTTTTTTTATTGCATCAGTAGTTTAGAAGTTACAAATAAATATAAGGGATTGAATTAAATATACGGGTATTAAAAATAGGTGCATGGGTATTGGAGGTGTATTAATTGTTGGAGGAGTGGAATTATGGGTTGAGACAGAGGGGAAGT
>MU167237.1:66743-82147 GCA_015951145.1 Cronartium quercuum f. sp. fusiforme G11 | reverse complement strand
TTTTTTTTTTTTTTTTTTTTTTTTTTTTTTTTTTTTTTTTTTTTTTTTTTTTTTGTAGTTGGACTCATAATTGTTGTCTAGCTTTATGGTATCTTTTGCGGTGGATTAAAAAGTGTTGAGTAGTTTCTTCTACTCCGCAATTCTTGCATAATGGTGAGTCTCTGGTGTTTTTGCTTGAAACAATGTACATTTAGGGGGCTATTTCCTGCTTGTAACTGGAAAAATGGATTTTTTTTTCCAAATACCTAAGCTGGTGGGTAATATCATTGTATTTCTTGAGGTTGTTGCTGCCTCTCTTGCTAGTTTATCAGCCTCTTTGTTCATTTCAAGTCCAGCGTGGCCAGGGGTCCAATAAAACTTGATTTTTGTGTCCCCCAGTAGATGGTTGGGTTGGGATTGATTTTTTATTAGTAGATGTTGGCCTGATTTAGTTTGTGGAGGATTGTGTATAAGTTGGAGTGCACCTTGGTTGTCACTAAAAATAGCGAGGGAGGGTGGTATTTGTTTTTGTGACCTGCGGGACCATTGGACCAATGCCCGGCCCTCATCTGAAACCCGCTCCGAGCATGACCCAACCCCTGCTCCGAGCACAGATGATCAACGGGTAAAACGGTATTACAGTATCATCAATCTAAACCTAACCTCTCGTCCGCCCTCTTCGCGCACTCGCTCGCTCGTGCCCGACGAACCGCAGCTACCAGTACCCATACCATCAAAAACACATTTTCGCACACATTTCTAGCCTTCTCTCCCGGAGCTCCTCGAGGACGTAACCGACAAGTCAATCCGCCTTTGTCAGTCCTGTTGCAAATGTTCGACGGTACAATGCTGGATGCTGATGGGTATTGTGGCTTTTAGATAAAATCCCAAAGACAGACATGTCGGACGTAGAGGACACCCCCGTTGATGTCGCCGCCGAAGAGGTTGAAGTGACCAAGGAAGCCGATGCCCCCAAGGGTGGTCGCATGTCGGTTGAAGACGCCCTCCAGAAAGTCTTGAAGACTGCTCTTGTATGTAACAGAGGCCCTTCCTGCTCATCGATAATACTCTGGCGTCTCACAACTTTCATTTTCCACAGGTTCACGATGGACTTGCCCGTGGCTTGCGTGAATCAGCCAAAGCGCTCGACAAACGTCAAGCTCACTTGTGCGTTCTCAACGAAGGCTGTACCGAGGCCGAGTATGTCAAGCTCATTGAGGCTCTGTGCTCGGAGCACAAGATCAACTTGATCAAAGTTGGAGATGGCAAATTACTCGGCGAATGGTGCGGTCTCTGCAAAGTGAGCAAGCGCATGCAACTTTGCCCCCCTCGCAATTTCCCATGATATCTCGGGATGGCTTCTTTGATAGTACTTTGGAACTAATCTGTCTTGCCACTGTCTAGATCGACCGAGATGGTACAGCGCGCAAGGTTGTATCGTGCTCCTGTGTTGTTGTAAAGGAATTTGGACAAGAATCTGAGGCCCTCAATGTCTTGCTCGACCACTTCGGAACGCGTTAATTTTATACGATCTGAACGTTGATCACATTGGGCTACTGCTATGAGAGCGTGATTGTCCCTGTGCCCAATTATTGTTGTCTCGCTATTTCTTGAGCTTCCGTGACCAAGACATGCCTCTTGGACTTGACACTTTCTTTTGACATCACCTCAGTAAGATCGTGGAGCCAGCTGAAAATTGCTTATATAGCTGTCCATCGCGGCTTGCGTCATTACTATGCTGTGCTGGGCGACCTCTGGAACCCTTGTTTTGCAGTTCGTAATTGACCTCACCTTGACAAGGGCCAGCACAAGCAGTGATGTCACGGGGTGTAGGCAGGGTTCTGGTTTGTACAAGCTGGCTATATTGACCGTCTCCCCAATCACCATCTCTGTTTTGGCTCTGTTTGTCCATGAGATGTGGCACAGTGTGTGTTGGCGGATACTCGTAGACGAGCAACCACTGCACAGACAGGGTAAATGATACAGTCGAGTCCTTTGAAGTGTATACATCTTGGCGGAGTTTTTTTTATGCATTTAGAGGTTTCTGCGGTATCAAATGTCTCTCTCTCTCTCTCTCTAAATGCATAAGCAGTGCATAAACAAATACACATGTCAGATCAACCTCTGTTTTCTCTTGGACTAACTTTTCCGTCAAGAAACAGGGGCAAAGCACTTCTAAAACCGTGATAGTATTCAGCAAAGGAAAGAATAAAAAAAGACTTCAGACATAACCATGGTTTTGACTTGATCAAAACTAAACTGGTGATGTGGGCTGATCCTGTGACCCACAAGTGGATTGAGTTTTGTCTTCAGCTTTGACATTGTCACAATTGGACTGTTTCTTTATTTTATCTTGTTGTGTGTTTGTATTTATACTTGCTTAATTTGAATTCAGAATGTTCAGGTGTGGCTTCAGCATTGGAAGCAGGTAGGTATTCAAGTCTTGACCATCAAGATTGAGACTGTTCCAATTTGGACCTCTTCCTTCTTTTGGTCTTTTTGGTCTTTTTGGTCATATATATATTGGTTGTTTTGAGCTGTCTGATTTAGTTGGCATGGTGTTGAAAAATAGTGCCAGTTTGATTTTCAATTGAATAGGATACTTGGTTGTCTTTTTTGAAGGTTTTTTTTTTTTTTTCTCTCTTAGAACTGCGGGAGTTTTCTGTGGGGAAAAGCTGCATAAGGTGGGGTCTGGTAACTTTCTACTCTAATGCTGACCTGAAAAGAGAAAACACTTTTAAACTTAATTTTAACTCTGATTTCAGATCAAAAATTTAGGCATGAAGATATTATGCATTTAACCTCAGATTTGACTGCCACTATTTTTGGCAGACCCAATTTTTTTTTCATGCATTCAGAGAGTTATACATGTAGAGAAAGATGTACTTACAGGGATTTGAATATAATATACTGCACTCCTCTGTTGGTACTTCAACCAGAAAACTTGTCTTCATAATCTTGGTTGTGGATGGCATTGTTGAAAGATGGCAAAGATGAATGGTTGCATTGCAGGTGCCATGGATGGATACATACACTCAGTTAAAAACCAAGTGTTCACATGGAAAACCTGATGCCAGGCACTGTTCCATAGAAAAATAAGTAATGTGAGGGGGAATTTGTGCTTTCTGGATAGTAAGTATGATGCTTGGTTAAAACTTGAATGTCTTCATGTTTTTGGTTTCTTGGTTCGATCTTGATTTTCTTCATGTTTTTTTTTTTTTTTGGTGAGAAAGGAGCTTTTTTTTTCTGGTGGTGAGAGTTCTGTAAACAGAGAGAAGATAGACAACAGTTTGAATGTTGCAAAAAGGAATTGGTAGTTTACAAGTAATTTTTGCCAGTCAGGTGGGTGATTTTGGTGTCAAGAATCAGAAATGGAATAAGAGATAATGAGAGGGAGAAAAAAAATTAAACTCAAACACCCCCAAATTAACAATCTGTGAACAGACAAGAAACCAGTTTGGTTTAAGTTTAAACAATCCCAACCAATCTTCAAAAACAGAATAAATAAAGACTAGCTTGCTGTTTAAAACTGTATGGTCTCTTTCGCATCTATGGAAATAGTTTTGTTTTGTGCCCATTCCTTAAATTAAAGTTTGAGTCTTACAGCTAGGTCCAGATACCTTGCCTGAACCAATGGAAGAGAAATGTTTTTGTTTTTGACCCTAGCATGTAAGTATTTCTAAGAATACTAGGGTGTTTCCAAATATGGGTTGGTAGCCCAGCCAAGCCAAGCCATCAAGTGGAATTCATCATCCAGCCTCCAACAAACCTTCTCCATCCATGTCAACAGAGGTTGATAATATGAGTCATGTAATATTATAACACAAAGTTACCATGAGTATATAAATTGTCAAGTGAAGTCTTAAATCTGCACTATGCTGTAAATGTGTTCCTTCAGCACTGATTCACAACTTTTGGGAATACCCTTCCTAGGTAGAGGGAAACTGTCAGTGGTAGCTTCTATTTGGCTACCTACCTGAACAAGGTGCATGTCAGCCTGCTAACAGAGAAAAACTTACATATAGGTTACATATGTAATAGTATATATTACATTTGTAACTGAATGTAGAACAGGGTGTACATATAAATTAGATATGGTAGTAATAAAGACTGTATATGCTGTGTACCTGTTGGAGATAAGCATATCACTATATCCTGAACAATGAATAGATGTTCAAATAAATCCATAATTGGGTAAATCATACATTTGAAGATGTATTTCCACTGGATATACCCTTGGGAGTTTCCCCACTGTTTGATTTACCTCAATGGATTTTCTCCTTACGTTCATATGTCTTTCTTTCATTGTTTTCTCTATAAATACACTTGTTTCCTCCAATGTAATGAAAACAATACATAATTCAATCAACCCGACTCCATTTATCATTTTCAGAATAACATTGGTGAAAGGGATATTTAAGTTGAGAAGACTTTCTCTCATTCCCATAGAGGGAAACAAGTTCTTCCAGATGCTATTGAATAGATGTAATCCCCATCTTCATTCATATAAATGCATGAGGAATTGTGATGGCATATGAATTCCATCACCCACCTTCTCATAATTTATTGATTAATATCATGTTATGAGAAGGGGATGGAGCCCTGAGGTCACTCTGAGAGGACTCTTGATCAGTGGGTCATCACCTCCTGGGACCATGCCCTGACAGTGTGGAAGTGAAGGGTACTGTAGACCCAAGTAAAATAACTATGCCAGTAGTACTGGGAGTCCCCCAAGTACTTACTGCAATTAGTTGACCTCAAGGATGAGGATTTGGAGGACTGGGTCTGGAATTTCTTAATCTTCACTCAGCAATCAGAATTACAGTTAGGCACTAGTAACACCCCACTCTGATCCATCTTTTACAAGCCAGGGTTCTCTTTTCCTGCTTGGGTGATTCTTGAGCTCTAACCCTTGTGAGTGCTCACAGAAACAAGCAAGGTCTATGAACCTGTGAGTGGACCCTTCATAAACTAATACCTAGAGCATTTGTGCACTATTGAACAGATCACCTGTTTACAAGTATTCTTGATGTTGTGCTAGTGGTGCTATGTTAGGTTGTAGTCATAAGAGGATGGGGAGAGGGACCAACTCTTGGCCTGAGAGTAGGGTTTATATACCCTGTTCTTAGGCTTGTCCCTCACTACTAGGCTAATGGGCTACTTGTGGTTGAGTACTTATTACAGTGCTGTGTATCCCTTTCTGTCATAAGTACATACTTAGGGCTCTTGAAACTGAGCCTGAGTTGTGATTAATCATGATGAGTTACTTGTACATATATTTAATATTGTTTACTCTTATGATTACATATGTTTATTTTTGTTAGTACACCACCAAAAAAATTGCATCGCAAAGAGGCATGCTATGTTACATAGCAGGCCAAGATGCGATGCAATAGGTCTATTTTCCAAGGTAGGGACCTTGAAAAATGGTCCATAGTATCACATGAAGACATGCTATGTTACATAGCAAGCTTCCATGCGATGAAAATATGTTGGCAGTGGTACTATGTGTAATCTTTCCTTGTATTTACATGTTTACTAACACAATGCTACCTGTGATTGGTTGGTATTTGACAGTCTATGGGACTGCTGAGCAGTCCTCAGGGCTGACAGAAACAGGTACAGTAGTTTTGAAAAATGGTGTCACCGGCTCTTCACTGAGATTGGCTGGTCACACGCGGACCATCAGTGAAGAGCCGGTGACAACATTTATCGAAACTACTGTACCAGTCTGTGACATTTGAATATATATGTATGTTACATACCTCTGGATTGACTACTAACAACATCATGTTTATGTATGTAAGTTTACTTACATACTTACTACATAATAACCTTTCACAGTCGCATTGCATTTTCTTTTTTTTTTTTCTTATCATCATTGTAATGATCGCGTGCGACGTGACGAACGAACGAGACCCTTCTTCGAACCATCATTACCACCACCAATTTTTTTTTTGAACTTCACATCTTAACAGAGAACATATATAAAAAACAAAAAACAAAAAAAGATAAACATGGCTGATATCAGTGACGGAGTAGAAGAACCAGTAAGTCATCAAAAAAAAAAAAAAAAACTAATGACTTGACTTTTTTTTATTTTTTATTTATTTTTTATAACTTTAGTTTGATCTTATCAGGTTATCACTCTCAGAACGTGTTTTAATTAAACTTCGTGGTGATCGAGAAGTAACTGGAACTCTACACGTAATTTTTACATCATCATCATTGCAAAAAAAAAAAAAAATACAATTTACAATTATTTATATACATTTTTTTTTTTTTTTTTTAAAAAAAAAAAAGGCATACGATGGACATATGAATATGGTACTTTCTGATGTCACAGAAACGATTACAATAGTAGAAATTTCAGATTCATCAAATAATAATAATGATAGTAGTAGTAGTGGTGGTGGTGGTGAACCTTTAATTCGTGTCAGTCAGCACCTCCAAAACCCTTTTTTTTTTTTTTTTCTTCTTCTTCTTTAGACTTTTATATGAATTCATTTTCAAAACTTGATCTCATTTATATATATATACTTTTAGACCGTTAAAAGAAATTGTGAAATGTTATTCGTCAGAGGAGATGGTGTAGTCTTGGTCAGTTTTCCTTTTCCTTGTTTTTTTTCTTTTCTCTCTCTTTATTTTTGCCTTATCATCATTCATTTATATATATATATATAGGTCGCGCCACCCGCCAGATAATCATAGCCTACGTTCACATTATCCTATTTTGATTAACTACCTTTTGCTTTTACGTGCCATCTTCTTAACTCAAAGAACTTACAACAGATGCTCATGTATGTATATGTGTGTGTGGGTGGGTGTGCGTAAAAGGGTGAATGTAAAAATCATATAAAATTTTTACTCCTCGAAATACTACTCAATTTTTTTTTTTTTTTGTTATGGTTATCGTGTATGACAAGTCAACTTAACAAACACAATCTCTAACATCAATCAACCCACCCCACCATTACTTCACTTCACTAAAGCCTCATACACCATAAAAAAACATAGAAGAAAGGTTTATAATTTAGATAGCCCAATTGAATCTGGTTTGATCTTTGTTACTCCATCACCTTCTCCTCCGCCTTTTGTACTTTCTTGTTGTTTACCAGTTTTATATGGATCCAAAAACCTAAACCAAATCAAGATATGATTTAATGATCAAAAACCAGGCGGGGGGGAAACATATCAGGGAGAGAGAGACATACACTACAGTGACCGTAATATCATCTCTATATCGCCTTGAATGTGGAGCAGGTATACTTAATAAAGCACTAACTTTCTCACGACTAGGTCCACCTAATGCGTTTCTAATTAAATGTGTAGCAACGTTCCCATCTTCAAACACAAATTGTTTCTGTTCATTACCATTCTCAGATTCATTAGGTTCATGTGCTGAAACAGAATCAAGTGGCTTGATGACTTTAACTTGTTCAGGACCAGCGACTACTTCTTTGGATAAGATTTGTGTTGATGAAGTTGAAGATTGGGATCCAATGTCAATCCAGGATCCAACCAACCCTACTACTTCGGCTGTCTCGAGTCTATCCCAGAGACCGTCGGTAGCGAGAACGATGAAAGCTGGTTTGGTTGTTTGAGATTCTGTTGGAATCTTCGTACTCGTTACCTCTGGTCGGGCAGTTACATAAGGAGGGGTGAGGTAATCTGGTGGGTCACGTCTTGCTCGGGTAGTAGGGTGAAAGGTTGCATATAGTTTCTCTTGAATGCCTATTGGCCACTGGGTGCAAAGATTGCCAGGTAAAAAATGAGATCCAAGACGGGCATGAGAGTGGGTGATTGTGCAAGGGGGTTTCACTGACTTTGTACCGTGCATCACCAAAGGCACGAGTGGGCTGTAGGCCGCCGAGGATCCGACCTCGCCTCACCACATTTTCGCGCTCGGCCGGGGGGTGTTCAGAGCGAATGCTAGAGTCGAGAAAGAAGGTGCCAAGTGAGCACAGGATGAGAGTTTGGTAACATTTAATTACCAAACGAGAGCAGAGGAGACGAACCGTTCGACTTCTTTGGGGTTTAAACCCTCTTGGTCCTCACTTAGGAGCTCTGCACGCCATTGACCTTTTCCGTTATTTGCTTTCGCGTCCCACACACCCATCACCGCACGTGAGTCGCCAGTACAGGCAACATGAACTCTAGCAGGATCGATCGGTCGATCTCGTTAGTTTTTCCTCGTGTTTCAAGAACTAACACATGACGCAGCAAGAGAGATGATGGACAGACTTGGAGCGTGCGGTGTCAATGTAAGCTAATAAAGCGCAAGACCCGCTGAGAGCAGGTAAGAGTGCTTGGAGGGATTCAGTCTGTTGAGGCGTTAGCTCATGAGCGAGCGGACCTGTGCTCGATTTCCCGGTCCGCCTTTCTACCTCCTCTAACATTCGTACCGGCCTATTGACAATCTCTTCATCAAGTCTTACAAAAGCATTCTTAATTGCCGTTTGTACAATCTCCTCATCCTCGTCCAAGTTTTTAATCATGAACCGAGATGGTTTAGTTGACATACTCAGGATCGACCAAATCTTCTCCATTAGACTATTGGGAATCTCGAGCTTATCGAGCTTGGTCGTAGTGGCTGCAGACTGAGTGGCGGCGAGCTCCTTGGCGAGGTAAGTAGCTACGTACTCAGGTTCGCTTCTAAATATTGCCTGTAGCTCGCGCCCAACCGATGGTACGAGTCTGTTGACGAGTAACTTGGAGGTTTGCCAACCTGAATGACCGTCAAAGACTCCAAAGAAAAGCATATCGCCTGTGAGAGCTGATTTGAGATCAGGTGGTAGCTGTGATTGATCCCGAGCCATGATCGTACAGAGCGAGTCGTCCTCGATGGGCGAGTTGGACGCGACGTGGTTTGTATCATATCCTGTGTGTTTGTGCGGATGGGACCAGATGAGATCTTGATATTACTAATTCTTCGAAGATAGTTTTTTTTTTTTTTTTAAGAAAACATAAATTTACGGTATACCGGATTTCCAGACCGATCGACCGCAAACGTAGCCTCGTACTTCCTGAGTAGTTTGTCTGTCTCCTCTTGCGACAACATCGTCAACGTCTTTTTAGCAGCCGGGGACCCCGTACTGAGCGCAGCGAAGCAGAGATAAGAATGATTCAACTCCATGCGTCTGAGGATGACAAGTTAGAGAAGCCGAGTAGCAAGCAAACTCACGAAACTCACTAGCTTGCGATCGGGATCTCAAACTGATCCCGATTGTGAACAGTGAATGAATCTGAACCGAACTGTTTCTGCTTTCGCTGAGAAGACTTGAGCCAGAGAAGTGTGGTACCGACAGCGATGACGCCACTGGCGATGAGAGCCAGATCGACGAGAGCACGTTTCTGTGGTGGAGGTGGATTCTTGGGTGAGGGTGGAGGTGGGGAGGAAGTTGATGAAGATGAGAGTGAACGAATCGATGGTTCATGTGTGATTGAAGTTCTGATTTGTTTTTTGATCAAGTTGGAATGTGAGTTGTTGAGCTCGAATCGAAGGTGAGGAATTGAGAGTCGAGTGAAAGTGAGGATGGTCTTCATGTTGGATGATTGGGTCATGTACATAAAAAAGAAAACCAGACGATAGTGTAGAGAGAGGGTACTTGGTACAGTTAAAACCAGGCTTAGATAAGTTGTGCTAGGTATCAGTTATTTAAACTCAACTTGATCATTTGTGCCTCTCATCCTTCTTCACTCCTTTCCCTTTCTTTCGACTCTTTCAGCATCCTGTGTTTCATCAGTCACTCACGAACCCACACCTGTGAAAAACGTAGATTCGTTCTATGTACCTCAGATTTTAAAAAGACCTAGTCAAGAATTTGGTATTACAATCATTTTTGTATGATAAACCACACAAGGAGTAAGCCCAGATAACTGACAGTGGTAGAGTTGTAGACCAGCATAAAACAAAAGAACCAGAGTCAAGATCGAAAAAAAATAAAAATAAAAATAAAAACAGGACACTTGATAAAAGCAGGCTAACAAAGATAAGATGGCCGAGACAAAAACAAAGCATTTATGAATACAACAATTGAATCACACACGAGTCTAAGAGATTTAAAGACTTGGTAAGAATGAGCATTTGAAATTAATGTTCTTCTTACATATCTAGTTTATTTTCTCTACTTTTCAAGTAAGGCTTTGTTCTTTCAAAGTAGGAGAGAATGTTAATCGCTGATCAAGAGAGATAATGAAAAAGGAGAGAAATGCTCGAAAGAGAAACAGCGAATCAAATGATAGTACAACAATTGAAAACAAGAACTATGCGATTAAATTGTAAAAAAATATTATATAAAATTGGAATTTTTCTGAAAAAGTTACAAAAAAAATAAAAATAAAAAGAAGAAAAAGGAAAGGAAAGAAGGCGTCCAATACAGTTTCAAGATGAATAAAGGGTATAAGAATCACTCAAACCCAAACGTGCGCCAGGTTAACACATTTCGATTTAAGCAACTTGATCTCCGTCTCCACCAATCGCTTCGAATTCCCTACTCCTCTCGTCACCGTTTTCGGTCTCTCCAACGGTACAGTACAAAGCGTACCAGGAGTCGAAGTTTGATCATGAAACCAAAATGTATAACTACGTTTGTAATCCGGCTTACGAGATGGGAAAGGCGGATAAGCACACACAGGTCGACCGAGTAAGGTCGGTCCTTCGAACCAACGTGTGAAACGATTTAAAAGTCGGGTAGCCAGTTGAAGAGGGGCAGGTGCTTTTGGTTCAACAAAATGTCCATTGTTGTTTAAGCAGTCTGACTCCCTTGCGTCTTCATTGACTCTTCCGAACAAACCGACGCCTTCAAGCGCTTGGGCGGCAGAAAGTAAGAGCACGAGTACGTTCGATGGTATTTGACTTGCTAGGATGTCATATTTTCCAAAGACTGATAGGACGTCTGCTGGTAGACGACGGACAGGTTCCGATAAGTTTGACTTTATAAGATCGTCATTGGAAAAAGTTTGCTGACTTGCAAACGCATTGGTCAGTAAATCTGCTTCGCAGTCTAGAGCCTGTAAAAAAGAATATGAGAACAACATTGATTAATGACGAGGGCGGATAGCGATATCAGACAAGGCGTGAGATTAAATCCAAACGTACCTGAGGCTCGACTTCCTCTTCTGTTGATCGTGAAGCCCGCCCAATACCATCGACCACCAAAGTCCGTAGCCCCACACTGGTGACCAATAGCTGATCAAGATTGGCATAGGTGAACGAGCGCGTACCTGCACTGAGGACCGACAAGCTCTGCAAGTCCCTGAATCCTTTTGCGAGAAAGCCATAGTCGCGGGTAGAAGGATCATCGATCGGGCAATTGCTCAGGCGCAGTTCGCGCACTGAACCAAAAAACATCAAAAAATCCGACGTGAGCTGACAGCGCGTTAAATGGAGTTTGGTGACCCCGATCGGCTTATAGGTCACCGTACCCGAGACAGTCAAGGGCACGGTGATGTCCTCGATGGTGAGCGAGCGTAACTGCGAACAATATCGTGCTAACTGTCCCGTAAGCTCCGACTCGTCCTGTCCTCCCCATGCATTCTGGGCTTCAATTGATGTTCGCCCTTCAGAGATTTCATCCTTTGACGACTTCGAGGGACTCGCTGATTGAAACAAGTTATTCATACGACTTAACTTGAGACTAACGAGGTTCGGGGAGTTGCGTAGAAAGCTCTTGAATCCATTTGCAGTGATCAATGGACAATCGATGAGAGTAACAGTGGTAAGATCGAAGGAGAGTTGACTATGTTGATAATTATCGTAAAGAGGCGCCGTTTGAGAAAGTCCAGCTAAGCTACTATCGACCAATTCACGACTCTTGGTAATATTGAGTGTCTTGAGAGCTGTAGAGCGAAAAGGGGTTAAACTTGATGAAGCTTTGTGGCTAAAGGCATAGACAAGCGCATGGAGAAAGCTGTTGATGTCAAAGTTTCGAGACTTGGGCACATCTTGCCCAATATCCTGGGGGCTGGGAGTGAATCCAAGGGCGGCTGTAGGCTCAAAATTGATCAGGTTAAGATGTGCAAGTTCTGTGAGACTAGCGATCTGTTGAACGAGATTGTGATAGAATTTCTGGCGTAGGCGTTGCTTATGAAAGCGATGGGCTAGACTGCTGGGGTTTGAGGCTGAGTCGCCGTCTTGCTGAGGTAATGAGATGAGCAGAAATGGACTCAGGAGGAGCGAGTTAACAAGCGTGAGTGTCCGAATGGCGGGAAAGGTGGTGGTCAAGTTGAAATTGTCACGTTCTTTGACAAAAATCGAATTCTTGTGCAAGTCAGATAGATTGAGGACGAGGTCGCGGATCGTCGAGCAGGAGGCTGGTGAAACCCCAAGCTGAGAACCGGCCGCGGGGAGTTCTAGCAGGCGTGCGCGCAGAAGGCTGTCCGACTTGCGACTGGGGATCAAGAGTGGGTTGGAAGACCACAAGTGATGACTAGCAACCTGATTCCAAAGCTTCGAGACCGTCAAACAATTGAGAAGATCGATTGAGGGCAACTGTGACAGCGAGTATTTGAGGCCAGCCAAAATGCGGGTAGTGGGTGGCATAAATAAGGTGTCCGAATGTCGATCGTGCAGAGAGAAATTCAATAAAAGAGTGAGGAGATAAAATCAGTTCAGTCCGGCACGGGCTAAGGCGACCAGAACTAGTAGCATGAAGGAATGATTTTTGATGACACTGACATGGCTATGGAAAAGATGCAAGAGATCTGGATTCGACAAACAAGGATGCGCTTCGGAGGACGCTGACATGGTGGCGGGGTTTACCAGAGTGAAATTGCCCGAGGCTGATTTGCTGGATCGTAACGTAGGTCGTAGATGGACCGAAAATCGCGCGGGATATTCAGAAAATTGAAGGTGTAGGGTGACGAAGCTGGTAAGCAACGTTGCTAGGATAATTAGCAAGGCCGTCCAAAATCTAGGGGCAAGGTCGCAAACTGATCCACAGATAATTTATAGATTATTATTCGAGAAGAAAAAATCAAAGGGAGCTATGATCAGTAATCATTCAACGTTTGCTGAAGAAGGAGCATTACACAAAAATAAAGCTCGAGGCACAAGACTGATTTAATAAGGTTTTGGGGAAACAAATGCAAGTTCTATTGCGGATCTATACGCTTATATGAATTAGAGATCGAAGTGACTGCCATCAAATAGGCTGTGTTTTATGGATTGAAAACCGTGTCACAACAGGAGTCCAGGGCCCCGAGTGTAGTATAGAGGGGATTAATATAGCTATGAACAACAGTTATTAAGATGTACAGGATAAAGTTCTGCTATTGTTTCGTATGGCGAAAGTTTCAATTGAAGGTTAAAATCTTTGGACTCGGTGAAACTCGGAGGATCGCCAAAAAAGGGAGAGAGAAAGCATGCAAACAGGGATTTTTTGGGGAGTATGTTGAAAAATAACATCAAGTGCCCTACATTGTCTGAAGCTTGAAATGAGGCCTTGGATTGATTTCAAAAAGGGGTTTGCCGTTTTCAGAGCGGCGAAAAGAGCCCGGACTCGGGGCCTACTGTGGTAAAGAACAGTGGTCGGGAGTTATTGCGGTTGATAGTGGTGGTTTCAGGAGGTTATCAACGGCGTGATTCACATGACAAGTGGTTGATGGAAGTCATGGGTGACTGACTGAAAGACAAGAGTGGGTGGACTGAAAGTCAGACGAGCCTATGTAAAGTATACGTGAACGATTTTTGGGACAAGCGGGCTGATTAGGCAAGAGATATAAAACAAAATAAAAAGGGAAGCAGATGGCGTGCTTGGGGGTGTTGAACTGATAGAGAGACAGACGGACGGATGAGTGAGATGGATGAGGGTAAGGCCCTTATTGGCAAGCGCTGCAGCGTACTGTAGAGTTGGTGGATTGAGATCTTGCTGTGCTTAGTTTGATCTTACAAACAAGAAAGCTTTGGGGTGTTTGGGTGCTTGAAGCGCGCTGTGACTGGTCCAAAGTTCCTGAGTACTTACTTACTTAAATGAGACAAAGGACAAGTTGCTAGGCCAGAGAAAAGACTACCAAACGAACGTCGATTGAAAGGTGACGTATGAGGAAAGGCCAATTTGTGGGGGCGAGAACCGAGATTGGACAAGGGTGATATAGTCTAAACGAAGCACGGTGATGGCAAAGGTGTGAAAGGAGAAGGTCAAACAAAGGATGTAAGTATATCTAAATTGGAGGCGAGCGCGCTGTACGGAAGTTGGGGATGAGAGAAGGAAGGCTCCATGAGCATGCAAGCGAGGGAGAGTACAATTTAACAGGAGACTGATGACCAAGTCTGGAAATTCAAAATTGGGGCACAACTGATGATGAGAAGGTCAACAAGCCCCCAGATTGATGAAGCGCCAAACCAAAGACTCGAATTCGAAACAGCTGGCTGGCGACAGTAAGTAAGTAAATAAGTACTGACTCTAAGTGGTTAATAACTAAGTAGTAAGTACACCACCCGACCATTTCACCTCCAACCTGATCTGAGCCTTCTTGGACTTGCCCTGTCGGCCTAGTTTCGAAGGAGAACTGTCATCATGGAGTGGAGTGTCCCAGAATAGAGACAGTCGTACCGTATATAAGAACCAGCAGTACAGGCAGGCAGTAGAGAGAGCCTGTTCATGGATGGATCAATCCCATCCCAGCCCTGGCCAAGGTTGTGTGTGTGGCCGCACCCACCCTCGCTCAGGTTCGAGCGGAGATTACGAGACTTCCCACCCGACACCTCTGGCTCTGTCTATGCAGCCCATCACACACACTTCTGGCCAGAGAGGGCGTTAAGTGGCCCAACTCAAAACACGTTCGTCAAAACAAGGAATGTGCAGTTCAGCACCCCAGGCTTTCCTATCCACTGAGCCGGAGTGGGGAGAGTCTCAGGAAGAGGGAGATCATCCCTCTCTAAAAGCTATCACCAAACTTTGTATGTACATATCACCGTTCACCATATCACTTATCGTACGCACTCGTCATGGCTTCCTACTCACCCCACCACGTGGCCATCACGGGCCGACACCCAAAATACCTTTAACACCGCCAACACATTTAACGCGCCGGCATCCCTAGCTCGTCTCCAAGCAGATAGTGCGCCATTCTATGATAACGTATCGCCGTAGGGTACTACTTATGCTTTGGCAGCGGGAGTCCAATTCTGTTCCGTCGGCTGCTCCTCTAGTACAATACTGTAAACTGTAGCTGCTGTGATTGTAGCTTGGTTCGTGAGAAGTGCCCGCGGAGGGTCTGAGGTCCTAGGAGAACTAGGATAGGATGAGACCGTCAAAATTGGGATCACAATTGCATGGAAGAGGCTCCCTCCTATGCAGGTGCACTGCACACACAACCACACTGAGTCAGCTACAGCTACACCAAACGAACCTGAGTGATTGACTTCATCGAAGAAGAAGAGCAGACATCGAACGACCGTCCATGCCCCTCCAAAAGCCCCC
>MU167237.1:41108-66643 GCA_015951145.1 Cronartium quercuum f. sp. fusiforme G11 | reverse complement strand
AAGGTAGGGACCTTGAAAAATGGTCCATAGTATCACATGAAGACATGCTATGTTACATAGCAAGCTTCCATGCGATGAAAATATGTTGGCAGTGGTACTATGTGTAATCTTTCCTTGTATTTACATGTTTACTAACACAATGCTACCTGTGATTGGTTGGTATTTGACAGTCTATGGGACTGCTGAGCAGTCCTCAGGGCTGACAGAAACAGGTACAGTAGTTTTGAAAAATGGTGTCACCGGCTCTTCACTGAGATTGGCTGGTCACACGCGGACCATCAGTGAAGAGCCGGTGACAACATTTATCGAAACTACTGTACCAGTCTGTGACATTTGAATATATATGTATGTTACATACCTCTGGATTGACTACTAACAACATCATGTTTATGTATGTAAGTTTACTTACATACTTACTACATAATAACCTTTCACAGTCGCATTGCATTTTCTTTTTTTTTTTTCTTATCATCATTGTAATGATCGCGTGCGACGTGACGAACGAACGAGACCCTTCTTCGAACCATCATTACCACCACCAATTTTTTTTTTGAACTTCACATCTTAACAGAGAACATATATAAAAAACAAAAAACAAAAAAAGATAAACATGGCTGATATCAGTGACGGAGTAGAAGAACCAGTAAGTCATCAAAAAAAAAAAAAAAAACTAATGACTTGACTTTTTTTTATTTTTTATTTATTTTTTATAACTTTAGTTTGATCTTATCAGGTTATCACTCTCAGAACGTGTTTTAATTAAACTTCGTGGTGATCGAGAAGTAACTGGAACTCTACACGTAATTTTTACATCATCATCATTGCAAAAAAAAAAAAAAATACAATTTACAATTATTTATATACATTTTTTTTTTTTTTTTTTAAAAAAAAAAAAGGCATACGATGGACATATGAATATGGTACTTTCTGATGTCACAGAAACGATTACAATAGTAGAAATTTCAGATTCATCAAATAATAATAATGATAGTAGTAGTAGTGGTGGTGGTGGTGAACCTTTAATTCGTGTCAGTCAGCACCTCCAAAACCCTTTTTTTTTTTTTTTTCTTCTTCTTCTTTAGACTTTTATATGAATTCATTTTCAAAACTTGATCTCATTTATATATATATACTTTTAGACCGTTAAAAGAAATTGTGAAATGTTATTCGTCAGAGGAGATGGTGTAGTCTTGGTCAGTTTTCCTTTTCCTTGTTTTTTTTCTTTTCTCTCTCTTTATTTTTGCCTTATCATCATTCATTTATATATATATATATAGGTCGCGCCACCCGCCAGATAATCATAGCCTACGTTCACATTATCCTATTTTGATTAACTACCTTTTGCTTTTACGTGCCATCTTCTTAACTCAAAGAACTTACAACAGATGCTCATGTATGTATATGTGTGTGTGGGTGGGTGTGCGTAAAAGGGTGAATGTAAAAATCATATAAAATTTTTACTCCTCGAAATACTACTCAATTTTTTTTTTTTTTTGTTATGGTTATCGTGTATGACAAGTCAACTTAACAAACACAATCTCTAACATCAATCAACCCACCCCACCATTACTTCACTTCACTAAAGCCTCATACACCATAAAAAAACATAGAAGAAAGGTTTATAATTTAGATAGCCCAATTGAATCTGGTTTGATCTTTGTTACTCCATCACCTTCTCCTCCGCCTTTTGTACTTTCTTGTTGTTTACCAGTTTTATATGGATCCAAAAACCTAAACCAAATCAAGATATGATTTAATGATCAAAAACCAGGCGGGGGGGAAACATATCAGGGAGAGAGAGACATACACTACAGTGACCGTAATATCATCTCTATATCGCCTTGAATGTGGAGCAGGTATACTTAATAAAGCACTAACTTTCTCACGACTAGGTCCACCTAATGCGTTTCTAATTAAATGTGTAGCAACGTTCCCATCTTCAAACACAAATTGTTTCTGTTCATTACCATTCTCAGATTCATTAGGTTCATGTGCTGAAACAGAATCAAGTGGCTTGATGACTTTAACTTGTTCAGGACCAGCGACTACTTCTTTGGATAAGATTTGTGTTGATGAAGTTGAAGATTGGGATCCAATGTCAATCCAGGATCCAACCAACCCTACTACTTCGGCTGTCTCGAGTCTATCCCAGAGACCGTCGGTAGCGAGAACGATGAAAGCTGGTTTGGTTGTTTGAGATTCTGTTGGAATCTTCGTACTCGTTACCTCTGGTCGGGCAGTTACATAAGGAGGGGTGAGGTAATCTGGTGGGTCACGTCTTGCTCGGGTAGTAGGGTGAAAGGTTGCATATAGTTTCTCTTGAATGCCTATTGGCCACTGGGTGCAAAGATTGCCAGGTAAAAAATGAGATCCAAGACGGGCATGAGAGTGGGTGATTGTGCAAGGGGGTTTCACTGACTTTGTACCGTGCATCACCAAAGGCACGAGTGGGCTGTAGGCCGCCGAGGATCCGACCTCGCCTCACCACATTTTCGCGCTCGGCCGGGGGGTGTTCAGAGCGAATGCTAGAGTCGAGAAAGAAGGTGCCAAGTGAGCACAGGATGAGAGTTTGGTAACATTTAATTACCAAACGAGAGCAGAGGAGACGAACCGTTCGACTTCTTTGGGGTTTAAACCCTCTTGGTCCTCACTTAGGAGCTCTGCACGCCATTGACCTTTTCCGTTATTTGCTTTCGCGTCCCACACACCCATCACCGCACGTGAGTCGCCAGTACAGGCAACATGAACTCTAGCAGGATCGATCGGTCGATCTCGTTAGTTTTTCCTCGTGTTTCAAGAACTAACACATGACGCAGCAAGAGAGATGATGGACAGACTTGGAGCGTGCGGTGTCAATGTAAGCTAATAAAGCGCAAGACCCGCTGAGAGCAGGTAAGAGTGCTTGGAGGGATTCAGTCTGTTGAGGCGTTAGCTCATGAGCGAGCGGACCTGTGCTCGATTTCCCGGTCCGCCTTTCTACCTCCTCTAACATTCGTACCGGCCTATTGACAATCTCTTCATCAAGTCTTACAAAAGCATTCTTAATTGCCGTTTGTACAATCTCCTCATCCTCGTCCAAGTTTTTAATCATGAACCGAGATGGTTTAGTTGACATACTCAGGATCGACCAAATCTTCTCCATTAGACTATTGGGAATCTCGAGCTTATCGAGCTTGGTCGTAGTGGCTGCAGACTGAGTGGCGGCGAGCTCCTTGGCGAGGTAAGTAGCTACGTACTCAGGTTCGCTTCTAAATATTGCCTGTAGCTCGCGCCCAACCGATGGTACGAGTCTGTTGACGAGTAACTTGGAGGTTTGCCAACCTGAATGACCGTCAAAGACTCCAAAGAAAAGCATATCGCCTGTGAGAGCTGATTTGAGATCAGGTGGTAGCTGTGATTGATCCCGAGCCATGATCGTACAGAGCGAGTCGTCCTCGATGGGCGAGTTGGACGCGACGTGGTTTGTATCATATCCTGTGTGTTTGTGCGGATGGGACCAGATGAGATCTTGATATTACTAATTCTTCGAAGATAGTTTTTTTTTTTTTTTTAAGAAAACATAAATTTACGGTATACCGGATTTCCAGACCGATCGACCGCAAACGTAGCCTCGTACTTCCTGAGTAGTTTGTCTGTCTCCTCTTGCGACAACATCGTCAACGTCTTTTTAGCAGCCGGGGACCCCGTACTGAGCGCAGCGAAGCAGAGATAAGAATGATTCAACTCCATGCGTCTGAGGATGACAAGTTAGAGAAGCCGAGTAGCAAGCAAACTCACGAAACTCACTAGCTTGCGATCGGGATCTCAAACTGATCCCGATTGTGAACAGTGAATGAATCTGAACCGAACTGTTTCTGCTTTCGCTGAGAAGACTTGAGCCAGAGAAGTGTGGTACCGACAGCGATGACGCCACTGGCGATGAGAGCCAGATCGACGAGAGCACGTTTCTGTGGTGGAGGTGGATTCTTGGGTGAGGGTGGAGGTGGGGAGGAAGTTGATGAAGATGAGAGTGAACGAATCGATGGTTCATGTGTGATTGAAGTTCTGATTTGTTTTTTGATCAAGTTGGAATGTGAGTTGTTGAGCTCGAATCGAAGGTGAGGAATTGAGAGTCGAGTGAAAGTGAGGATGGTCTTCATGTTGGATGATTGGGTCATGTACATAAAAAAGAAAACCAGACGATAGTGTAGAGAGAGGGTACTTGGTACAGTTAAAACCAGGCTTAGATAAGTTGTGCTAGGTATCAGTTATTTAAACTCAACTTGATCATTTGTGCCTCTCATCCTTCTTCACTCCTTTCCCTTTCTTTCGACTCTTTCAGCATCCTGTGTTTCATCAGTCACTCACGAACCCACACCTGTGAAAAACGTAGATTCGTTCTATGTACCTCAGATTTTAAAAAGACCTAGTCAAGAATTTGGTATTACAATCATTTTTGTATGATAAACCACACAAGGAGTAAGCCCAGATAACTGACAGTGGTAGAGTTGTAGACCAGCATAAAACAAAAGAACCAGAGTCAAGATCGAAAAAAAATAAAAATAAAAATAAAAACAGGACACTTGATAAAAGCAGGCTAACAAAGATAAGATGGCCGAGACAAAAACAAAGCATTTATGAATACAACAATTGAATCACACACGAGTCTAAGAGATTTAAAGACTTGGTAAGAATGAGCATTTGAAATTAATGTTCTTCTTACATATCTAGTTTATTTTCTCTACTTTTCAAGTAAGGCTTTGTTCTTTCAAAGTAGGAGAGAATGTTAATCGCTGATCAAGAGAGATAATGAAAAAGGAGAGAAATGCTCGAAAGAGAAACAGCGAATCAAATGATAGTACAACAATTGAAAACAAGAACTATGCGATTAAATTGTAAAAAAATATTATATAAAATTGGAATTTTTCTGAAAAAGTTACAAAAAAAATAAAAATAAAAAGAAGAAAAAGGAAAGGAAAGAAGGCGTCCAATACAGTTTCAAGATGAATAAAGGGTATAAGAATCACTCAAACCCAAACGTGCGCCAGGTTAACACATTTCGATTTAAGCAACTTGATCTCCGTCTCCACCAATCGCTTCGAATTCCCTACTCCTCTCGTCACCGTTTTCGGTCTCTCCAACGGTACAGTACAAAGCGTACCAGGAGTCGAAGTTTGATCATGAAACCAAAATGTATAACTACGTTTGTAATCCGGCTTACGAGATGGGAAAGGCGGATAAGCACACACAGGTCGACCGAGTAAGGTCGGTCCTTCGAACCAACGTGTGAAACGATTTAAAAGTCGGGTAGCCAGTTGAAGAGGGGCAGGTGCTTTTGGTTCAACAAAATGTCCATTGTTGTTTAAGCAGTCTGACTCCCTTGCGTCTTCATTGACTCTTCCGAACAAACCGACGCCTTCAAGCGCTTGGGCGGCAGAAAGTAAGAGCACGAGTACGTTCGATGGTATTTGACTTGCTAGGATGTCATATTTTCCAAAGACTGATAGGACGTCTGCTGGTAGACGACGGACAGGTTCCGATAAGTTTGACTTTATAAGATCGTCATTGGAAAAAGTTTGCTGACTTGCAAACGCATTGGTCAGTAAATCTGCTTCGCAGTCTAGAGCCTGTAAAAAAGAATATGAGAACAACATTGATTAATGACGAGGGCGGATAGCGATATCAGACAAGGCGTGAGATTAAATCCAAACGTACCTGAGGCTCGACTTCCTCTTCTGTTGATCGTGAAGCCCGCCCAATACCATCGACCACCAAAGTCCGTAGCCCCACACTGGTGACCAATAGCTGATCAAGATTGGCATAGGTGAACGAGCGCGTACCTGCACTGAGGACCGACAAGCTCTGCAAGTCCCTGAATCCTTTTGCGAGAAAGCCATAGTCGCGGGTAGAAGGATCATCGATCGGGCAATTGCTCAGGCGCAGTTCGCGCACTGAACCAAAAAACATCAAAAAATCCGACGTGAGCTGACAGCGCGTTAAATGGAGTTTGGTGACCCCGATCGGCTTATAGGTCACCGTACCCGAGACAGTCAAGGGCACGGTGATGTCCTCGATGGTGAGCGAGCGTAACTGCGAACAATATCGTGCTAACTGTCCCGTAAGCTCCGACTCGTCCTGTCCTCCCCATGCATTCTGGGCTTCAATTGATGTTCGCCCTTCAGAGATTTCATCCTTTGACGACTTCGAGGGACTCGCTGATTGAAACAAGTTATTCATACGACTTAACTTGAGACTAACGAGGTTCGGGGAGTTGCGTAGAAAGCTCTTGAATCCATTTGCAGTGATCAATGGACAATCGATGAGAGTAACAGTGGTAAGATCGAAGGAGAGTTGACTATGTTGATAATTATCGTAAAGAGGCGCCGTTTGAGAAAGTCCAGCTAAGCTACTATCGACCAATTCACGACTCTTGGTAATATTGAGTGTCTTGAGAGCTGTAGAGCGAAAAGGGGTTAAACTTGATGAAGCTTTGTGGCTAAAGGCATAGACAAGCGCATGGAGAAAGCTGTTGATGTCAAAGTTTCGAGACTTGGGCACATCTTGCCCAATATCCTGGGGGCTGGGAGTGAATCCAAGGGCGGCTGTAGGCTCAAAATTGATCAGGTTAAGATGTGCAAGTTCTGTGAGACTAGCGATCTGTTGAACGAGATTGTGATAGAATTTCTGGCGTAGGCGTTGCTTATGAAAGCGATGGGCTAGACTGCTGGGGTTTGAGGCTGAGTCGCCGTCTTGCTGAGGTAATGAGATGAGCAGAAATGGACTCAGGAGGAGCGAGTTAACAAGCGTGAGTGTCCGAATGGCGGGAAAGGTGGTGGTCAAGTTGAAATTGTCACGTTCTTTGACAAAAATCGAATTCTTGTGCAAGTCAGATAGATTGAGGACGAGGTCGCGGATCGTCGAGCAGGAGGCTGGTGAAACCCCAAGCTGAGAACCGGCCGCGGGGAGTTCTAGCAGGCGTGCGCGCAGAAGGCTGTCCGACTTGCGACTGGGGATCAAGAGTGGGTTGGAAGACCACAAGTGATGACTAGCAACCTGATTCCAAAGCTTCGAGACCGTCAAACAATTGAGAAGATCGATTGAGGGCAACTGTGACAGCGAGTATTTGAGGCCAGCCAAAATGCGGGTAGTGGGTGGCATAAATAAGGTGTCCGAATGTCGATCGTGCAGAGAGAAATTCAATAAAAGAGTGAGGAGATAAAATCAGTTCAGTCCGGCACGGGCTAAGGCGACCAGAACTAGTAGCATGAAGGAATGATTTTTGATGACACTGACATGGCTATGGAAAAGATGCAAGAGATCTGGATTCGACAAACAAGGATGCGCTTCGGAGGACGCTGACATGGTGGCGGGGTTTACCAGAGTGAAATTGCCCGAGGCTGATTTGCTGGATCGTAACGTAGGTCGTAGATGGACCGAAAATCGCGCGGGATATTCAGAAAATTGAAGGTGTAGGGTGACGAAGCTGGTAAGCAACGTTGCTAGGATAATTAGCAAGGCCGTCCAAAATCTAGGGGCAAGGTCGCAAACTGATCCACAGATAATTTATAGATTATTATTCGAGAAGAAAAAATCAAAGGGAGCTATGATCAGTAATCATTCAACGTTTGCTGAAGAAGGAGCATTACACAAAAATAAAGCTCGAGGCACAAGACTGATTTAATAAGGTTTTGGGGAAACAAATGCAAGTTCTATTGCGGATCTATACGCTTATATGAATTAGAGATCGAAGTGACTGCCATCAAATAGGCTGTGTTTTATGGATTGAAAACCGTGTCACAACAGGAGTCCAGGGCCCCGAGTGTAGTATAGAGGGGATTAATATAGCTATGAACAACAGTTATTAAGATGTACAGGATAAAGTTCTGCTATTGTTTCGTATGGCGAAAGTTTCAATTGAAGGTTAAAATCTTTGGACTCGGTGAAACTCGGAGGATCGCCAAAAAAGGGAGAGAGAAAGCATGCAAACAGGGATTTTTTGGGGAGTATGTTGAAAAATAACATCAAGTGCCCTACATTGTCTGAAGCTTGAAATGAGGCCTTGGATTGATTTCAAAAAGGGGTTTGCCGTTTTCAGAGCGGCGAAAAGAGCCCGGACTCGGGGCCTACTGTGGTAAAGAACAGTGGTCGGGAGTTATTGCGGTTGATAGTGGTGGTTTCAGGAGGTTATCAACGGCGTGATTCACATGACAAGTGGTTGATGGAAGTCATGGGTGACTGACTGAAAGACAAGAGTGGGTGGACTGAAAGTCAGACGAGCCTATGTAAAGTATACGTGAACGATTTTTGGGACAAGCGGGCTGATTAGGCAAGAGATATAAAACAAAATAAAAAGGGAAGCAGATGGCGTGCTTGGGGGTGTTGAACTGATAGAGAGACAGACGGACGGATGAGTGAGATGGATGAGGGTAAGGCCCTTATTGGCAAGCGCTGCAGCGTACTGTAGAGTTGGTGGATTGAGATCTTGCTGTGCTTAGTTTGATCTTACAAACAAGAAAGCTTTGGGGTGTTTGGGTGCTTGAAGCGCGCTGTGACTGGTCCAAAGTTCCTGAGTACTTACTTACTTAAATGAGACAAAGGACAAGTTGCTAGGCCAGAGAAAAGACTACCAAACGAACGTCGATTGAAAGGTGACGTATGAGGAAAGGCCAATTTGTGGGGGCGAGAACCGAGATTGGACAAGGGTGATATAGTCTAAACGAAGCACGGTGATGGCAAAGGTGTGAAAGGAGAAGGTCAAACAAAGGATGTAAGTATATCTAAATTGGAGGCGAGCGCGCTGTACGGAAGTTGGGGATGAGAGAAGGAAGGCTCCATGAGCATGCAAGCGAGGGAGAGTACAATTTAACAGGAGACTGATGACCAAGTCTGGAAATTCAAAATTGGGGCACAACTGATGATGAGAAGGTCAACAAGCCCCCAGATTGATGAAGCGCCAAACCAAAGACTCGAATTCGAAACAGCTGGCTGGCGACAGTAAGTAAGTAAATAAGTACTGACTCTAAGTGGTTAATAACTAAGTAGTAAGTACACCACCCGACCATTTCACCTCCAACCTGATCTGAGCCTTCTTGGACTTGCCCTGTCGGCCTAGTTTCGAAGGAGAACTGTCATCATGGAGTGGAGTGTCCCAGAATAGAGACAGTCGTACCGTATATAAGAACCAGCAGTACAGGCAGGCAGTAGAGAGAGCCTGTTCATGGATGGATCAATCCCATCCCAGCCCTGGCCAAGGTTGTGTGTGTGGCCGCACCCACCCTCGCTCAGGTTCGAGCGGAGATTACGAGACTTCCCACCCGACACCTCTGGCTCTGTCTATGCAGCCCATCACACACACTTCTGGCCAGAGAGGGCGTTAAGTGGCCCAACTCAAAACACGTTCGTCAAAACAAGGAATGTGCAGTTCAGCACCCCAGGCTTTCCTATCCACTGAGCCGGAGTGGGGAGAGTCTCAGGAAGAGGGAGATCATCCCTCTCTAAAAGCTATCACCAAACTTTGTATGTACATATCACCGTTCACCATATCACTTATCGTACGCACTCGTCATGGCTTCCTACTCACCCCACCACGTGGCCATCACGGGCCGACACCCAAAATACCTTTAACACCGCCAACACATTTAACGCGCCGGCATCCCTAGCTCGTCTCCAAGCAGATAGTGCGCCATTCTATGATAACGTATCGCCGTAGGGTACTACTTATGCTTTGGCAGCGGGAGTCCAATTCTGTTCCGTCGGCTGCTCCTCTAGTACAATACTGTAAACTGTAGCTGCTGTGATTGTAGCTTGGTTCGTGAGAAGTGCCCGCGGAGGGTCTGAGGTCCTAGGAGAACTAGGATAGGATGAGACCGTCAAAATTGGGATCACAATTGCATGGAAGAGGCTCCCTCCTATGCAGGTGCACTGCACACACAACCACACTGAGTCAGCTACAGCTACACCAAACGAACCTGAGTGATTGACTTCATCGAAGAAGAAGAGCAGACATCGAACGACCGTCCATGCCCCCCCAAAAGCCCCCCCCCCCCCACCTCCCTTCCCACCTGGCTCACAAAGGCCCGTGGTCAAAATGCTGGACGTCGACGAGTCCTCGGACATCGACGTGAACCACAGTGTTTTGTATGCAATGCTTAAGCAGAGGTTTGATTCCTCGAGGAGGGTTGGCGGCGATCACCATCAAGTTGGCGGACGTATCAACCCTTCTCTCACTTGCGGCGACGGAGAAAGCCTCGAAGATGTCCCTACAGAAAACGGTAGATTTGAACCTCAAGGTTATTGCAACCCTTCGGGAAACAATTAACAAAGCAATCCCCAAACTCTGCTACGCCAAAGCCACAGTCACAATCGTTATCCGGGCGCCGCCGGACTCCACCCCTCTTGCAAAGTATACTCCTTTGCAAATAGTTGAAAAAACAAATAATGTGATCAGGTCGATGAGGTTGTTTTCAGATGGGAAGCCAGTTACGGTCACGGGAGTGAGAAGGCTAACGACGTTATCTTTTACACCAAAACTAGAACTGAGGCCTGCGTATTATATAAAAACAAGCACTTGTGGACTGATAAGGTAGATGAAGAACGCCCTACACTCCCCAACCAGTATCCCATCTCACTGAATGGGATACTGGTCAACTTTCAACCCCAAAATCCTAAAGATTTGCTCAACCTGGTGAGAGAAAACGAGATTGATGTTGGGGTCCTACAATTGGCACCCCAATTGATCCGGCCGACCCAAGAAGACCAACGCCACGGCTTCATAGTACCATACTTTTTGGATGAGGTCAAGATCAGACGTGGGGGATCCTTTTACAAGGGGACCTATTACAGAGGATAACATTACGATCAACAACTACCTCAGTGCTACCGGTGTTGGTGGATGGTCCACACGGCGAGATGGTGCAAAAACCAACCAGTTTATACAAAGTGCTGTGGGATTCACAACACACTGGTTTGTCCAGTGATCAAAACGTCTTCGTATTTGCTTCAGGGAAAATGCTGCATATGTATGAAGTCGTGGTTGAATCAAAATCTGGGCAAAAAGCTCAAGGCAGACGATCCATAGTTTGGGGCTCCCTCCTCAAAGTGCGGGCTTCCCAGTGAAAAAGGGCTGGGCAATGGCTAGAAGTGAGAAGAGGCGGGAGTGAAGGCTTCTTTTCTTTCATTCCTATCCGTTTTTTTTTGTGGGTTTTTATTTATTTACTTAATACCTTGTAGGTAGAAAGTGAGTCAAGTAGTGGAGAAAGAGAACATGGGGATTAGCTACAGTAGTTTCAATAAATGTTGTCACCGGCTCTTCAATGATGGTCCGCGCGCGGCCAGCCAATCTCAGTGAAGAGCCGGTGACAACATTTTTCGAAACTACTGTATTTTTCTTTTTGTATTTTCTAGCAGGCTGTTTAGCATACGGGTGGTTTACTGTACTTGGGATATGGATGTCGTGTGGTATGTTAAATCAAAAGCACGTAATCATAATAATAATAATAAGAAGAAGAAGAAGAAGAATAAATGAATTGCATGGAAGACAGAATGATGGATATACATATCAACAATCTATTATCACCCTTCTCTGATTCATAGTACATGTGCATTTCCCTCGCGCTTTTCCTTGACAACTCAATCCAAGTCCATCATCCAATTTCAATGCAGCTGAGATTCACTATGAAAACCTCAAAAGCATACAACTTTCTCCTGGTTCTGCCTGCTGTAGGCTGATGGTAATTTGATTGAAGCAACGGACCCGAGATTGTTTACAATGATAGGTGTCTTCTTGAATCCATGCATAGACTTGGTACAGTTATCTAGTCCAGACCCTTCTTTACGGCTTCCTTTCCCCTCCTCCCCATGCCGAATACGTAGTTAAGTACTTACTCTTTCAGATCCAGGGGAAAAAAAAAGACCTATATATGCGGTCAAAGTGCGGGTCAAAAGGCAAAAGATATATAATTAAGTATGAATCATCATCAACAATTTTTTTTTTTTAATTAATTAGTGTTTTTTTTTTAATTAACCTTTTTTTTTTTTTTTTGTTGGTCAAGCTTACGGCGATTGTCGGATATAGTACTTTGTAACAATCGATTGTAAGATAGATCAGGAAGAATATGATTAGAATCCAGATCAAGATGAGAAATTTAAAACGAAGGTAAGTAAGTGAAGAAGAGAAAAACCTTTAGCCAGCTTTGACTTTCCTAATCCTCTCAGAACGCCCACATTTTTCTTTTTTAGTTTTCCCCAAACAATTATCTCTCACCCGCTTTCTTCAACAGATCTGATAAACGAATCAAACTTTCTTTATTGACATGAATCAGATAAGAAGATACCATACTCATACATCAATCCTTGCTACTTACTAGCTAGAATATCAAAAATTCCGACAAAAAAGTTTCACACGCCTATCTCGTGGGTCCCGGCAGATAACTTGTTACTTGTAAGGTTTTTTTTTTTCTTTTTATGTATCTATATCATGGTGAACAAGTCTGATGCAGGCCTTTGTGCATTACTTGAATGGGATTCGGTGGGTACTGTTTTTTTCAACGATTGTCCTTAGATGATAAAGTTGAACGTGGTCAAAGTGTTAGTTGAATAATGCAACGGTCTTCCGTAAGCTACAATTTGATCTAGACAAGAAGATCGTGATCTGGACTTCTCGGTCTAAGACTGGTGAACTGTCCAGGAGATAACATCCGATCAGCGTAATCAGCGGCGCCAGAACTGATGGCTGTTATCGGAGCCATGTTGACCCACGCGACGGATATACTGTAATTCGGATGGCTGATGACTCTATCGTCGATTGATTGTATGCCTGACGTGACTGCACGTGATCACGGCATGCCGCCGCTATTCCTTTTACGCTACTGTACCATCAGACTATCCGATTCTCAGAGTACCCGTCGTAGCGGATTCTGAAGCGTCGACCCGGGGTACTACTTAATTATAACTGACAGTAGCTTAGCTAAGTACGCTTGTCCTATCAATCCACTAAGCTCAACGATCGCCCTATCATTCAGCTCTCCGATTCCTATACCCATCCATCTTAAGTAGATTCATCACCCGTCATAGTGTGCCTTACTTGATTTCTAAGACAGATTTCGACCGTCCGTAATGCCATTCCTCATGATTAAAATTCTGGAAAAGATGCTGGACTCGATCATTCGTAATTTTGGTAATGCAGATGGTAACACTTCCTATAAAGAGATATCTATAAATTTCAATTTACCTTCCACATGAATGCTTCGACGTAGTGATTTTTAAATTGGGAGACTTTTGGTTCAAGATAGATAGCTTTTTGATATACGTGCGGCACAATCACTGTGCCCGTCTGGAAGGCCTTCGACGTCGGGGGCTTCCTCAACGGGCATAGTGAATAAGACTCTCCAAAGACCGACCACACAGTCCTTGTCGGAGTCCGAATAAATGAGCTGTTTTGATATGAGTCAGCTGATACAAGCCGGTTTTGCATAGTATTAGTAAGACATTGACATGAAGCAAGAAAATGTAAGTTCGAACTTTCTGAGTCTTTGTTGAGTCGAGATAGGTCGAAATAGGTAACTTGTAAGTAGAAGGAGACTTGAAAGACGACCAAAAACTCAGAGAGAATTCCTAATCGGAAGGGATAAGCGTACATGATCTCAGTTTTGGTAAAGAAGAGGGTACTTGAATGGGAGAAACTACCGCGATCAGAGATTTGAAGCAAGTACAGAGGAAATTAAACAACTCTCATCACCATCATCATAAACGAAATCTCTCATTACCATACCCCAAAAACGAAGCATTTTATGATATTCAAGTAAACGACTTACTTTCCATCAGACACGATGAATTATTCTTATGTTGTGAGCGGGCTCTGGAAAAAATCATAAGTGGTCAATAGGTTAGTAAATCTAGTTAGGAGCACACAAAGTAACTTTGAGGTTCAAAAAGACACTCTGCGGTATTCTCGATGCCAGACTATCAGTTCATGAGCACAACACCTTTCGTACGACAAAAACCAATGGGAGGATTTCCTCAAGATTTAAACAAAGAAAAAATCCCCTACAACTTATGTTGATTTTCAACAGACACCTTTAACAAAACGAATTTTTTTTTACAAGTCAACCAAACTGTAAGTCAAAAATAAGTCTATTGTGAACTATTCGTAGATCGTATTATTTTTACTATTATTATTTTTTTGCCTGAATGAATCGCGTCAGTTTAGCGTAGACACAACGTTTTTATATGCACATCTTTAGCTTTCTAGCTACTATTCTCTTTTCTTATATCGAGAGAGAGAGAGAGAGAGAGAAAGAGAATGCGCACCTTTTTCAATCTTTTTTTTTTTTCTTTCTTTTTCCTAAATTGAGGTGATTATCATAGAACAAACCCAAATTCATTTCCGAACTTCTTGGCTTTGATGTTTTTTTTTTTTTTTTGATAGACCTGGACCTCCTCGGTTCTGGGTCCAAAAGCGAGCCCAAAATACTTGAAGATACAGAAAGATCCCCGAAATGAGGACTTCTTTGAAACTTACCGGTAGTACTTTATATCAACTTTTGACATATGATTTGGCTGATGGAAAGTCGACGGATGTGACACTTAAGATCATACCCGGAACTGGTTACTTGAAAGATTGTAGTAAAACTACTGGCATTTGTTCTTGTAAAAGAGAACGATGTCTCATCTGCATTGTCATGGAATAAGACTGTAAATTTTACGGAATCGGTGGATTTTGCAAGACTTGGATTAATTGATTTGATAGCGGAAGTGATGAATCCACGACCCAATCTAATTGCAACACCAAATCCTTCTGATTGGTACAACTCATTCTCTACTCGACCATAGATAAGCACAAAGCTAGAATATACAATATGTATACTATGAACTACAATAGTCGATATAATTGAAAGCTGACCACAGAGGAGGGATATGGTGAAGGTAATCACATAAGCAAAGAAGTCGTATACATCATCATATAATTCGTACGTAACTTCTTGCTAGGTGACCATCATGAGCTAAAGCGGTATAGAAGTAAAATAAAGCTTGAAGTAGAGAAACATGTGACACGCTTTTTTCTGTTTTTTGTTTTATTTTATTTTATTTTTGTTCAAGGAGTTTTTTTTTTTTTAAAAAAAAAAACAGATCAAAAATAGAGTGAGTGACGCGAAGATAATAAAGAAAAATAGGAGTTCTCACATGGATTTTGATCTCCAGGAGCCTCAACTTCAATGTCCGAGTCATTACAATACATCCCTAACAAGTCTCCGGCCCTTTCCGCATCCCCTTTTGGGATCATCACCACCGCGAGAATCCAACTTCAAGAGCTTGAGCTTTGGCCAAGTGGATTTTCAAACAAGTGAACTCAAAGATACCAATTGGCGTTATAGCCCACAGAATTCGAGGTGTTGGGTTTTTTTTCAGTCCTTGAAACTGCGGATGAAATATTAGCAGAAATTATATCGGATCGCAAATATCTCTACGTGAGGTAAACGGAAAGCGTAATCGCTATTTTTGTCGGGGTTATAGATTTTTTCATCATTCAGATCCTCTTCACGGATTGAAAAGATCGACATTGAGGTCTAATGTGGTCAAGTTAGGTATAAATGAGCTGCTCTTATTCGGTATGGACAATAAGTTGATATCCCAGCATCTGATAATTCCAAGGACTTTCGGACATGTAAACGAAGAGTCCCAATTACCGTACAAGTTTTCTGGGATTCGGTTCGAGTATATATCGGAAATCAGTGGTAGCCTAGACAGACATTATATCAATGCAGTCGGTCCTTTCTTCGCAGTACCGTGAGCAACGTAGAGACAAGCGAAAGACTTGATCAAAGGAAGCTTTTCGGGGAATTGAATGAGACAGTCCACATTAACCGAGTGGGTCCCAGCACACTCAAGCTCAATTTTTTGATGCCTGGGTCACAAGGGCGTAAGGCCGATTGACTGATCCTTGAATAAAGAAAAGCACTTGGCTTGGCGCTGAGGGCCAAGATCTCCCGGACCCTCAAAGAAAAGTTCTTCTGGATACTGTAAGATCAGGGTACGAAGGTTGGGACAGTGTCGCAACGTGTCGGCCACTGTCTTCATTGGCAGATCGCTTATGTCACCGTAGCTTTCGAGAGGGTCCGGTTGATGATTGACGGAGGGCGATAAGCGAAGTAAGTTGTCGATGGGACCTGGCACATGGCATTCCTTCAATAAGGTGGCTTTCATGGATTGGAGACGTGAACCATGTCTGGGTAGGATGTCCTCTGTGTAAAGCCACATCCCAACTGGGGTTCGTACCCGACCTTTCAGCACACGTAAACACCAGCACGTACCGTATATAATCATGATGAGGAATGAATGAATAACTAAGTGGAGTCGAGGTCGGGTAAAATTAATCATAAATCTTTGGGTTGACCACTGCCCAGGATCCTAAGCGGTTTGGGAGGCCCATCGGTGCTTAGCTTCCGTTTGAGCGACCTTGACAAGATGCTTCCACTTCTTGACCACTATCTTTTCGGTTTACTTACTCCGAAGCGATCTCCTGAACCAATTGTGAAATCGTATAGATGATCCTGTCTGGTAGGCGGTCGATGGGTTAATCAAGGTGAGGACTGAGACATGTTTGCTTTTTGTTTGACATCAGACTTGAATTCAAAATGTTCAAAATGAGTCTGAAATTTGACCCGGCCCATACCTAATCCCATAGAGATGCTTGGGGATCCGGACCCTTGACAAGAAAATTCAACCTGAACTTATAAATAACTCTTGTCAACTCTCCTCAAGTCTCTGTTGTCCCTCTGGAATCATTCACAAAAAAGCTAGGGTTTATACTTTTCTCCTGATCGATCTCATATTTTCATAACTTTTCAAAAAAAAAATACCATTAAAAGTGGTATGGATTGTGTAAAAAAATCACTAGCAGTGCAGTGGCAGTGATGCATTTTACAGCCATCCAGAATGTTCTTAACAATGTTGTTAACCTAGTTGAAATCTGAGGAAGACTTGTCAAGGTTTGAACCCCTCATGGTACAATAAGATGACCCCAATGAGTAATCAAACTACATCAGACATAGTAAGATGAAGGAGGATGGGCGACACAATGGATATGTTGAAATAAGGTCAAGAACATTCACATGGAGTCTGTTTCTTCTACTCTAATCAATGGTGTTCCTCACCACAAAAAAAAAAAAAAAAAAACGCCAAGACAAGCCAGAAGTCCCCTTTTTGTCTTTGGAGTTGGAAGTTATTAATTTTTAAATTAGGTTCAATCCCAATCTGTGTGTGAGCCTGAAGCAACTGAAAAGACTTTGTTGGGTTTATCCAGGCTTCCCAGGGTCCCGGGTCTGGCTACAGCGGGTTCAGCAGTGGGCGGGTATCTAGACGGGGCCGGGCTTACTGACAAGTGACGTCAACTTGTATCCAAATTCGGTAGAGGTGGCTTGTGAATCATGACCACTTGCACTTCGACAGGCTGAAAAATTCAGATAACTCTTCGATATATCAGGCGAACCACGATATGAATGAAGCACCCTCCGAGCGTCAATAGATTTTATGAGTTTTTGCACGCGTGGGATCCAGAACCCAATTCAGGTCCTCCATCAACCCATGGACTCATACCAGCTGAGTTCACGGGTCTGTCAAGGACCTCCATTACTGCGTTGCAAAGGCTGCTCAAACATCGCCCTCAGCCCGATAAATTTCCATTGAAGCGCCGGGCAGCAGTTATGGTGAGCTTCTTGAAATACAAACCAAGAGCCTTAGTTGAAAGCTGTTGAGCAATAATTCCAACAATCGTTACAGATCGGCTTATTTACCAGCCGACATGGCCACCTGAACGTCCTTTTGACGAAGCGGAGTTCCACAATGCGCAGCTATGTATATCAAGTCTCCCTTTACAGTGTGACACGTCAACCGTATGCTGTGAGTTTCGCCGGCTCATATGCGGTCTTTCTCACTATGTGCCCGATGCACTTCTTATGAGTCAGGCGGGCCAAACAGCATTACCTGGCGGAAAGATGGAGACGAGTGATCCGGATCTGGAGTACACGAGCCGTCGCGAGGCATGGGAGGAGTGCGGCGTGACCCGAGATCCAAAAAAGGTCATCAAGTTGACAGTCTTGGAACCTTTTCTAAGCAGAGGAAACTTGATTGTGACACCTGTAGTGTTTTTTATTGCAGATCAGACGTTGATGGTGAGTTATTTTGTTGTCCATAGTGTTTTAGATGAATCGGAGTGCTGGGCTGCAAGACTGACCTAGCTTTTCTCCAGCCTCGTTTGAACGCGCGGGAGGTGGATGTATTATTCTCTCACCCGTTAGAAGGTTTTCTTGTCAATCAAAATCCTTCCGAACATCTCAATCCGGAGTCTATCAAGCTACCCGCGATAGCCATCAACCCGATTTCAACGGCCCTCAGTGGTCACCCTACCTCGGGTCCTTATTTGTGTTGGTTTGAGCATTCTTGGTTTCCGCAGCGTATACCCTATCGATTTTTTGAATTCCAAAGCAAAAGTTCCCCAATTCTCGGCTTTACCGCGTAAGCTGAATAGTGCCACTCTTTTGGGGTATGGTTTGTGGCTTGTTCATCCGATACTTTTCCGGGGTCGGATGAATGCTAAATCACATCAAATTCCTGATTCATATAAACAGGGATGTGCTTATAGAGGCAGCACAAATTGCATATGGTCGAGAGCCGAGCTTCGAGAGACGCTGTCCTGGACAGTGGGGTATGGATCAAATTATCGAGTTAGCTCTCAAGGAAGCGGATGAATTCCAAACTGACGATCAGGCCACAAACGTCCAGAAACATGATTTGTTAGAGGGCTGGGAAGAATTGCGCACAGGGATGTTTTCCAGAATTGCTTTCATGTCTCAATACCTCAAAAGATGGCCCAGGAAACTAGTGTCCCGCAGTAAATTGTAAATATATCATATCACCCAATATTAGCTTTGACAATTTTCATGTTACATCTTCATTTCAGCATAATGCAAAGCCTCGGGACCCATCTCAACCAGGTCACTGTTTCATCGTGAATTGGAATCATTACTGAGAGATCCTGAAGGGCATTTGCGCCGTTACTCATTATCCGCAGTCAGATTGACTTGGCTTCTTCATCTCCTTGACTGGCCCTTGTCATTTTGAAGCAACTGCTAAATACCACATTACAGTAATCACTGATTTCTTTCTTTTTTCTTTTCTTTTGGTGCGATATCACATGGCCTGATACCATGTCAACGCACATCAAAGGTGGTTAGACCACTAATAACCCAGGCTACGGTACTTATCACCTAGCAACTCGCCAAGAAACCTTTAATTTTTCCAACTGATAAACAAAAGCCCATACTCTCACAAATGACTTTTCACTTGATCTGTGGTTTTGACATGAGAGATTTTTTCCTTCAAGTATACATTTAACAGCCTTTTCTGTGAAAGTATATAGTTCAGTTGAGAAGAATCACGTGTTTCTCAACTTTATGGGGGCGAAGAGGGTTCAAATACACTAGGACTTTGCAATGGTTCTATGTTAGAAATTTCCCTTCAAAACAATTTGCTCAACTTTACAAAGCCTTTGAGTGTGAAGCATTCAACTTAATTAAGTCCCTCCCTTGCGCCAGGCACCATTTCAACAAAATGTGGGATGCAGATGAGATGAAGGGTGTAAATTAATTGAAGGATTTATAGTAGGAGACGGGCTTCGGGTCATTTCTTGGCAAGGAAAGAGAAGAAAGGGGTTTGAATTGTTAGGAGTTTTTGAACATATATGTGTACAAAAGTCCCTCACTGGTGCGGACTTGTACGCGCCAACGAGAAACTTGGTAATTAAATTTGGTGAAGCATGATCCCACTTAACATAAACGCAGAATGAAATACCTCAAGTTTGAATAACCCATATCCCACTCAAGACCCTGGGTTATATTGCTAGTGTTGTAAATGCTAAAAAAAAAAAAGTGCAATTCCTGAGATTCATAGAAAACTTGCCTGATTTTCGAGGTTTCTAATCCCATGTGCAACGCCCATGGGCGTGAGCCACTAGTTATGATAGAGAAAACGATTTAGCAAGCAAGGCGCAGGGAGAGGGGAAGACAGAAAGGAGAGATGGACGCAGAATAGTGAAATCTACAACGGATACAGCATTAAATGACCGAAAAAGTACGACTGGCAATTAAAATCATTTGTTAGGTCACAGGTTCAAGAGCCACAATTTGATCAATACACACACATTCAGCTGAAATCTTCGAAGAGGTAGTGAAGATCATCTTTGCAGTTCATAGAAATTCCAAACGTCTGGGGAAGGTTAAAAACGGTCAACAACGAAGCAAATGGCTTATACAACACGTAAAACAGTAAATAAAGAAAATATCGGTGAAAGAATATGTGAATACAAAAAGAAATAAGACATATTCAACGACTTATCAACTCGTTGCCTGGTCTTCTAATGACCGTTCGGGGGACTTCGAACAAGGAGGGTAGCCGAATCCCGTAAACATCTAGATCGTCAGGAGACCATTGAACTAAAAGCCGCTCTTCCTGTCGAACCTTGCGTCTAAATGTAAGCTTACACGATGAATTGGCATCTACTTCAACATTTGAGGGCTGGGTATCATGTTCTGGGGTGGAAAAGCGGATCGGCGGCATCCCCACCGCAGTGCGACGACGGTCAATATCTTCCATCACGTCGCGAGTACGTTGGCTGAGTCGAGTCAATCTCGACAACATGCTCGTGTGATCAAAGGGTGGTTGGCCGTTCAAATTTTCATCTTCAGCATCGATAAGCCTATTAGGGGGTGGGGGTAGAGGCGCTGAGGATGGTTGGACCAGTTGAAGCCGGACCTGTGGCATTGACGTTCCGAAAGACCCTGTCTGGGCCACTATCTCTCTCTGCGTGGTATGTAAACTGCGAAGAAGGAGCAAGAGCTGATGTCAAAACAGTATGCATTCCATTGAAAAGGACATGGGTCGAAGAGAGGACTGACTGGAGAAGAAATTCCAAGACGATGCTACGCTGATTGGTCGAGTTACTAATCACCTGTCTCGCTTCCCTGAGTCTGCTCTCGATAATCTGGCTCGATGTCATAGCTGATGGGTCGTTTCTATTCGCTGAATCGTTCGTATCTTCAATGAGAACCGTTCCGCCAAGATCGCAATCATCTTCGTTGAGCAGTCGAAGTCGTCGTTCACGAAGTGTCTGCCAGGTTGATGCCATCGGGGTCTGTGAAGGAGGTAAAATACGAGGTGGTGGACTGGCTGGGGTTGAAATTGGTACGTTCATGAATGCTAAACAAATATGAAGGTGAAGGGGCGAAAGGAGATGAGTGTTGCTTAATTGGTAGGTACTGTAAAGAAGGGTGAGTCCGCTTCATTCCCTTCCTGACCTCCACTTCACTTTGGAGGACCCGGATGACCCCGACCTATCCGCCATTGACTCTTGCAAGGCCCCGCGGGGTTTTGACTTTTTGAAGGACTTAGGGTTCGAATTGTATGGATTTTTGGCAATTTTATGATGGATTTTTACCCAGTGTGCCAACAGCCAGAGTGTCAAACCATGACTTTGGGTTTTGTACCATTGGTTTTGTGTCAGTACACCCCGGGGCGATTGCCGCGTGAGCTCCAGGTCGCCAAAAATTTCTGTAGGGTTCATGTGGAATTCACGAGAGCCTTGGGCTGTCGCTGTGCTAAGCCATGACCAGCATGGGGTTCACAGTATGTCCCACATGGTGGTGCTGTGGTTCTCACAGCAATTCTCTGCCTCACCGCACTGCGACTTGGAGATGTGGTGAGTGACTGGATCATGCCCACCACCCGATGTGGAATTGACGGTTGAGCTTAGTGGGTAAGACATTCTAAGGGAGCTTTCGTATATATAACCTTGTTAGAACAAGGTACACAAAGCTGACTGAAGACTGCTTAGAGAAACCTAAGGAAGGATGAGTGGTTGGACAATTTGGTGAAGATGAAGGAAAAGAGAAATAGTCTTTGACTGTAACACTTTTTTGAATAGTAATCCAAACAGCACAAACATTCATACAACATAAAACAGTCAACAGCACAGCAAGATGAGTAAGCAGGGTTAGGAATCAAAATAAATCATAGATGTTATGCACATAGACCAATGTTGCTTCCCTGTCTCAACTCACCCCCCAGGTTCAGGCATGCATAACCCTAATTCCCTACAAAATTACCTATGCTTGATTGGTGATAATGCTGGAATAAAGGTATCCGCAATCATGTCGGATTTAGGGATATATTCAACAGTGAAATTTTTCTTTTCTTGAAGCTCTCTTAGTAAATGAAATTTTACATCAATATGTTTCATTCAAGCTTGATAGTGAGGATTAGCCACCAGTGCTATTGCACCTTGATTATCATTGACTAATGTTGGTATGTCTAAATCTTGCCTACTAATGTCATGTAAAAATTGACACATCCAAACTATGTCTTGATCTCCCTCATACATAGCTCAATATTCAGCCTTGGTTGATGAAGTTGCTACAGAGGTCTGTTTCTTTGTTCTCCAATTAACAAAACCATCACCCAAATGCATACAATACCCCATTGTGGATTGTCTTGTATACAGACATCCAGCAAAATCAGCATCAGCATATGTTACAGGAGTAACAACTTTACCACCTGAATCACTTGTCCCAACTGAGTAGCTTAAGACTGATTGAAAAACTATCCAATGTGAGATCCCTGGATTTTCTAAATGTTGAGAAAGATGTGACATTACAAAGGATAAGTCTGGACAAGTCACCTGAACTAAGTAACCCAACATTCCAACTGCATATTGATAATGTTCATTAAGTGTTTTGAATTCCTTGATTTCTTTTTGAGTGGCAGGGAATAAGTGAGTGTTTGGAAGCATTGGTTGTCCAATAGGGTTACAATCAATGAACATTTTCCTCCAAGTGGGTGAAAATCCTCATTGATTGTCCCCCCAGACAGTGATTGTCCCCTAGTGGACAGTAAATAATGCTGGCAGTGCGTCATAAACTACAGTAACTGCCTGCAGCCTGCACTGCCAAGATATTTGTATCGGATGGGCCTATCCGATGTTCTATCACCCCGAGATATGCGATGCAGTGTCAGTAGGATTAGGTGCGATGGAATTACACTGCAATATGGTGTCAGAGCATTAGATACCGATAGTAATTCCATCGCACCTAATCCTACTGACACTGCATCGCATATCTTGGGGTGATAGAACATCGGATAGGCCCATCCGATACAAATATCTTGGCAGTGCTTGTCCGAGTAATTTTTGCTGGCGGTGACACTAGGAGTCACCAGCTGGTGAACCCAGGTTTTCCACACTCATGATCACTAAACCCCCACTAGTGTAACTTTGGTGGTACACATTGCAAAATTTCCACACTTGTGCAGTGAGCACTACACTACACTATGTATAGAACTTTTTCAGTTTCATAGCCAACAAAAAGGAATCCAGTCAAGGACCTTCAGACAAGCAATCACCTGAGGGTGTGACTTCACAGTTGAATACCCCCAAAAAATACAATCCTCAAACCACTACTCTAAATCAAGGAAGATGAGTTCTCAGGGTCTACTACATCCAGTTTGGTGACTTCATGAATCTTGATGGAAATAAGTCAATCAGGCATTTCCATCCCATTATGTTTGAGATGATAACTGTATTGCATTGTTCAAGCTATTGGTCAAGGGATCAATCAGGTTTGATAGGGAGTGAAGGTGGAATGAGGAGGATTGAGGGTGGAGCAATCGAGGCTGGAGTGAGGTGGGATTGAGGGAGTGAAGGGGTAAAGGTAGTCAAGGGTATATCTGAGTGAGGTCCAAAGTGCATCCAAGGGTGGTCAAGGGTTTGTATGGGTATGGGTTGCAGGGTACTTTTGCATCAAATTTGATGCAAAAGTTAGTGATTTTGATGAATCACTAGCTGGTGATGCCCTAATTGGGCACAAGTGTGGGAACCCAGGTCAAATTACATCAAATTTGATGTAATGAGAGGGTTTAGTGCAACGACTGTGGATGCCCTAACATCTCAGACTTAGTATTGAGAGTCACATGTACAAGAGTAACAGTACAAGACATGGAATATAAATTACACATGAGCAAGATACCCCTTGTTTCAAACCCCTGTTTTAGGAACAACCCTTTTAGAGAGGGAAAGAGCTGGGGCAAGACTATATAAAGCCCCCTGTTCAACTCCTGGGCTGAGGCCCTTTCCTCACCTTTTACAACCAACACTTATCTTGAACACAAGCATACCATTGAGGATTACTCATAGGGAAATCTGCTCAATAGTACACTGTTCATAAGGTGAAAGTAAAAAGGATCAACCTTTAAGGACTGGTAGTTGTTCATCCTAGCATACTTCAAGTTGCCTCTTGGACATCTGAAGATCCCTAAGAGTTAGAGGAAAACTACCCAGAGCAAATATCAAAGAGATTTCACAAGTAGCTATCCCTTGCTTGTTAGGCTATAACTTCTTCTATAGCCTAGAGTGACCCTTTCTGGCTAAAAGGGATCCTCCTTCATCTCCTGAGTTAGATCTACTATACACCATCTGTTTTAGGCTCATGGATTGGTGGGCATCTAGCTCCCCAAACCCTATTCTCATAGGTCAACTAAGTGTAGTTTACACCTGGGTGAACCAGTGCGGTTCTATCCCCCAGAAGTTGCTACAAGATTAGACCTTTATTGGTCTATCTTCCGTTGAGTTGTAGCCAGGAGGTTAGCCTCAAAGCAGCTCACCTCTGACATTTGTATTGTCCAGAGGTGAATTCTGGAAGAAATTCTGGAAACTGTTTGGTATTCTAGAATTTTTATTATTTGTACACCATAAATCTTGGAAGTGATTCCTGGCACAGTTTGGCATCATTCTTGCAGTTCGAGACCTTCCCAAAGAATTTTCTACATACATAACTGTACCCTTTTTGCTTCTCCAAAACTCAAGTCTGAATCACCTCTGGCAACTCTAAACAGCTACCAAAGGTAGCCGTACAGGTGTCACTGTACGACTACCTAAGGTAGTGGGATGCGGGTCTCGCTCCATCTTGCTCCATCTCGCTGTCTCGCTCTATCCCACACCAAAATTCGCCAAGCTCCAAGATTACACTTACACTCCCTATCACTTAGACATGTAGTGTAGCTGTAACTGTAACACCAGCCATAGCTGCTGAGGTAAGCACTGCTGCTTGACCATCCTTGTTGATCAGCTTGTCCTTCCTCACCCTCCCTCACTTTCTCTTGACTTAACTCATCTTGAAACGATCATCTTGGATCCGACACCAATTCAGCTGAATTCATCGACCCAACTGAGGCCCAGCTCAACGACCAGATCAAGACCTGGGCAAAGATCAATCACCTTCGAAATCAGGGATCGATCTGCTTCAAACTCAGGCCAATAGCTCTTGCATTCAGCTGGCAGACATCGAATCCAGGCCAAGATCAGTCAAATTCAAAATCAGCCCAAGATAATGAACTAGATTTCTGGGCAAGATAAATTGTATTTTAACATAGGCTCAGCTTCATTTCATCATAACAAAGAAATCAGGTGAGTCTTGCAATGATTGTGTCTCAAATTGTTTTTGTTTTGTAAGATATAG
>MU167237.1:18574-37257 GCA_015951145.1 Cronartium quercuum f. sp. fusiforme G11 | reverse complement strand
GTGAAGCTGACTGTTCCATTGTTCAAGAAGAAGCTGATCACCTACCTGGGCTGCAGTTCCACAAAAGACACAGAGGAATTGGGCTGCTGAACTCTCTTGGTGTCGCATCAGCTGCACTGCTCGAGTATGAATCACATTTGTTGCTGCAATGATTCGTGCTCCTGAGCTGAGATTTTCGAGAATCGGATGGCCAAGAAGGTGATGAATTGAGTTGGTGGGATTGATAGGTGGAATAAGGTCTTGTTGGAGGCTATCAAGATGGCTGGTAAGGCGGTTATGTGTGTCCACAAGCCATTTCATCTCACGCCTAACTTCCCAACCAAGGCAAAGAAGCTCTTCCTGGGCACGCTGGTAATATGATAGCTGCCGCATTCCATTTTGTGTTAAGTGATCCATGGCCCAAGGAGCATCATGATTGGTGAAAAGACCTTCATTCCAGAAATGATCGTCAGGCTGCATCTTGAAGAGAGATGCATACTCAATTGTTGGAGGGTACACAAGTCGATCAGGGAATTGGCAGCAAAATTTGAGAAGGTGATTTGAATATGTATCAACAGACTTGCCCAGGTGGGCTGCATGCTTCCATATAGCACTCATTACAGCCATTGTTCCTTTGACACCTGTATTTTTAATTGAAAGGGATAACACCATAACACAGATGGATCAGATGAGCATGACCCAATAATTCAAAGAACTGACCAAAAAAAAAAAAAAAACTCACCAAGATTTGATTGGTGACCATGAGCTTTAGACCGGAGAAGTGGCATTCTCTCCTTGTAGACAGCCAGGAGTCTTGCTCGGACTTCACACATGGAGTACCAGAGTTTGAGTAGTGACTCCTGCTCAGTTCCTATTGATGAGTTCTGGGTATGAGCTAAATTCACCACAGTACTTCAAGAGATTTGCACCACTAACCTTTCAAAAAGCCAATTACCAGATCAGACCCTATCTTTTCTTGCTGAGCTTTGATCTTAGCCTGAAGGTCTTTAGACCTTTTTGCATGAGAGAGCTCTTGCTCCACAGTTGGTGGTGAGTGATTCCTGTGGCATTTACAACACTTGAATCAGCTCAGCTGAAGTACAAGCATAGAAAAAAGAAACTTACCATAGTTCAACAAGCTCATCTTTGAGACAGAGCAATTGTCCAAGCTCCAGACGTTGCTTCTGCTCAGCTTCTTTCTTGCTGGCCTGTGCTGCTTTCTCAAGTTCCCACTGGTTGTTCAAGAAATCTTCTGAATAAAAGTGGCGCTCAGGATCATGCGGGTTGATCTGTTGATAGAGGAGATCCAATGCCTGATGTGCTTCTGTCATGACTTTATGTGCATTTCGAAACTTTGTCACAAGCCAGATACCTACCAAAAATTATGGGATTTCAGCCAGATTCATGAGTGGAATTACAAAGGAAGGAAAGACATACCACTTTTTGAGTTCAACTTTTGATGATAGAACATGGCTCGCCTGTGTAAAGCCATCAGTCGATGCAACCGTGTTGAAGTGCGAAGTGGGGCTACAAGCACTGATAGAAATGACCATAGTCGTTCAAGTCCTTCACCATCAGTCAGGCCCCAATTTTTGTTGTATTGTGGGTTGTATTTTATCTGACATGCCCATTCATGGACATAAGCATGGAATACTGCTGTTGCAAAAACCACTCACTTAGAATCTTTTGGTAAGAGATCCCGCTGGACCAAACAAAGGAGTCAGCATGTCATTATATTGTACATAATGCAAAAAAAAAAAAAAAAAAAAAAAAAAAAAAAAAAAAAAAAAAAAAAGGAACTTACCTTCTTGATATGTGCATCAAGGTGACATCCGATATCATAGAGCACTCCAATGGGTCTATCTGGAATATCTTGTAGAAGATTGGCTAGGATGCTGACTGGATAGTGTAACCTGTCAATTAGATGACATTAGCTTCAAATAGTGGTTGAGACCAAAAGATGAGCTATGAATCAGACTTACTTTTCACCTGAGTTGAATATGTTGATTAATTTCAATGGTATATCGTGCTGACAAGTCATTCCAAAAATCCCGTTGTCATCGCAGGCTTTGGCTGCCATCCGCAAGTCATTGGCTGCTGTGTGAGAATCTGAGCATGCAGTCTGAGTAAAAAACTAATTAAACAAGAGTCCCATCAATTTCGAAAAAAAAGAAAGCTGACCTTGATATCCTTGGCTTGTGCATCAGTTCCTTTGCACAAGTCTTCCTGCTTGGTGATTTGTGAAGGCTTGAGGAAGGAGCTGGGATAATTGGACTCAGTTGGAGCATCCTTGCTTGAATATGAGTAGTGTCGCTGTTGAAAATTGGCATCGAGGGAAACTATGATGTCAGGTACATTTCCATCCTTGACCTCACCAACAGCTGGTCCAAAACAGTGAGCACAAGTGTGAGCATAGCACTCCGAAACTGATAACTGGAGACCTTCTTCATAAAGTTGATTTTGTAAGTCTAGAATTCGCCGAAACAAGTCAACTGCATATGTGAATGGCTTGCGGAGATTGCATTGTGCCTTCTTTCCATGATGAGCATGACTGAAAAGGGGAGAGTGGCATCGATTGTTGATAAAATCAGAAATTCCATCAATGAATCCGTTGGTTGGGAGGGCAGTTGTCTGCCAAAGGTGATGATGTAGTTGAACCATAGGGACTGAAAAAGCTGTACATGGCTCCTGAGGTGAGCTTGCAATATAGCCAAGATAAAGAAGTCGGATGGGATCTGGGATGCATTTACAGAAAGTGATAGGGTACTGGCTGTGTCTACCTGTGGAGTTGAAGCAAAAAACAGCATAAACAGTCATCTAGCATAGGAAAGTAAAGCAGAAAGATTACCTTGAATGTTAATCAAGTCGACGGGTCTGCTGGTGAGGTTCTGGCAATTACAGGTGAGTTGATCAGTAAGGTAGGAAGGGGCAGTAGTCCAATTTTTTGTATGATGCTGGCACTCAAGGAAGACGGCAGTGATCATAAATTCAATAGCAGCCCACTGCTTTTCAAGTTCCAGCCGCTTTTGAGCATACTCCTTGGCCTCCATGGCTTTAAGTAGAAGGTCAATTGGTGCATTGGGTGGTGGATTCACATCTTCCACTTCTTCTTCGGCAGGCTGAGAGTTGAGACTGTCAAAGTAAGTTTCATCATCTGGCTCATCGGCTTGCTTTTGTCGGTTTTGTTGAGATTGATGAGGTTGACTACCAAAGAATCCAAGGTGTTTGAAAAGGGCTGAGGCTTCTTCTTGAGGAATATCAGGAACAGTAAACTCTGAGGGGCGGAGTCGTTTAGGTTTTTGGCCCCTATTTATGGTCCTCTTGAGAACCATACTACAGTGGCGGTGTCGGATCCAAGATGATCGTTTCAAGATGAGTTAAGTCAAGAGAAAGCGAGGGAGGGTGAGGAAGGACAAGCTGATCAACAAGGATGGTCAAGCAGCAGTGCTTACCTCAGCAGCTATGGCTGGTGTTACAGTTACAGCTACACTACATGTCTAAGTGATAGGGAGTGTAAGTGTAATCTTGGAGCTTGGCGAATTTTGGTGTGGGATAGAGCGAGACAGCGAGATGGAGCAAGATGGAGCGAGACCCGCATCCCACTACCTTAGGTAGTCGTACAGTGACACCTGTACGGCTACCTTTGGTAGCTGTTTAGAGTTGCCAGAGGTGGTCTGAATGTGGAAATGGCCAAACAGTTGGGGTGGAAGCTGGGCGTCTTCAAAAACTGAAACCTCTCACCTTTTCTTCTGAATTCGATCGAGTTATTGCAAGTATATATTGCCAGCCGCTGGCCGCTCGGATTTCCAGCTCTTGGCCGGTCAGCCGGAGCAAAACGAATTCAAATTGTTCTGCTTTTTCTGTGTCCGAATCTTCCGCAGTCACAATTTAAACTTTTTTTTTGTTTTTTGTTTATCGCCTTTCATTTGATCACCCCACATGACTTTTCCACGCTCACAATCTCATCCCCTTTCACTCACCTCCTGGTGTACTCCAAACCTTATCAGCCGACCTGTGCACAACAGCCTTATCACTGTCATTTACCATGCTTTCATTCGATAAACAGCACCTAGCTCGTCTTCGTACACTGGTCTCATCCATCTTCGTCTCTCTTAGTGCAGGCACAAACTGTTGAGTTCACTTTATTTTAATCTACTTCAAGCTTTCTTGCCTTTCACTAACATCCTCCGATAACATGAAACCTCGTTACAGATGCATTTTCAGCCTACTCGCCCCAATTGGCTCAGAGACTTCAGCTTCCCTCCACCGCACTCAACGCAATTGGGATTGCAGGAAACTATGGAATGTACATTTCCTCTCCGTTTGTTGGCCAGATCATAGACCGTATCGGTCCACGCCGACCACTCATTGTCGCTGCTGGATTGCTCTGTCTGGGATACGGAATCGTCTGGGAAGTCTTTCGAACACATCCGATCAACCCATCTGATCCCGCAAAATCCGTCACCGGTCCGATGACGGTGGTCGTGCTAGCATTTGGTATGCTTTGTACCGGTATTGGATCCTCGACAGCTTTGAGCTCAGCAGCTGGTGGGGTGGCTCGCTCGTTTGGGCCAAAAGTTCGGGCTACTGTCATGGGCTTCACTTCCGCTGGCTTTGGCCTCGCGGCCTTCTTTTGGGCCGGAATTGGTCATGTTTTGTTCTCCGATAACACCGCTAGCTTCTTGTTGCTCCTCAGTCTTGGTACCGCTGGCTTAATTTTGGTGGGAGCCTTTGGTCTTCGTATACCGGACACGCTTAAAGATGGGGAGACTTCTCCGCACCTTACCGTTGACGACTACCAACCTCTTCAGGGTAACTCTTCCTCGGATGTTCCCTCACTCCCACTACCTGCACAGCAACAATCCCCGCGACACGAGCAGCCCACACGAGAATTAACCCACGGCGCAGATGTCGATATCTATGGACGCACTCTCATCAAGACAGTGGACTTTTGGTTCTTGTGGATTGTGATGGGGTGCTGCTGTGGGACATCTCTAATGATAATCAACAATATGTGTGTCTCGACTTGTTCACTCAACTCGCTGCCTCTAGGTGGGCTACACATTGTTCAAAGCTAACCTTGCAATCTGTCCACCAGCGGTACGATTGTCGCAACCTTACATTTCAAACAATATCATGATGCTCCCAACCCAATCACTATCCCATCAGTCGCTCACTTCCAATCCGCTCAGGTGTCTCTTCTCTCTATCTTCAATTGTCTTGGACGTGTCTTTGCTGGAACCCTTTCCGACACACTCCAAACCCGTTACGGGCTCCCTCGAGTCTGGTGGCTTTGTTGGATCTCGGGTCTTTTTCTCATTAGCCAATACATTGGTTCTCAAATCGTTACCACTCTCTCCTCAGTCTCAATCCTCACTGGTCTTACTGGTTTCGCTTACGGTAACATGTACGGTATTGGTCCGATACTAATGCTCGAATGGTTCGGAGTTCATCATTTCGCAACCAATTTTGGATTTCTTAATCTCGCTCCAGTCTCATCTAGTCAAATATTTAACTTGGCCTTTGGACAAATTTATGATCATCATCACCGTCAAACTAGTAGCCCTGGATCTGCATTATGTGGCCTTGGTCAAGAGTGTTACCGTGATGCGTTTTGGATCACGATAGGAGCTTGTATTCTTGCGATGTGTTTGTCAGGAGTATTGGTGTATAGACATCGGCCGGATCGTCCTTCACGTCGGAATAGAACAGATAAGCCAATGGAAGAAGAAACGGAACAAACGTGGATGCTTCGCTCTCCTTCTCCCTCTCCTTGAATATTTTTTCTTTTATCGCTCTTATCGTGTATTTATATGTCCATTTTCTTTGTTGTATAATGTACTGTGTTGTTTAGAATGCATGGGATTTGATTGATCAGGATCTATGGGCATGGTATGTCAAATGTATGACGGGTTTTCTTTCTCCTTTCTTATCAATCGATTGTACTTATCTATACATCCATTGCCTGTTCAAAACCGAGCTCACGTCCTAAAGCTGGGAGGCAAAACCAACGTGCTCTTTCAGCAATCGCTCGACAAGAAACGGAGGGTAGCAGCAAGCTTGGGACAATATGTACCAATTGACAAGTTTTTTTTTCGTTTTTTTTTTTTCGTGATCCTGGGAGGCCAATGAGAACTTCTTCAGTTTCCTTGCCAGAAAGTCTTTTTTCAAGCCTATAGAAAATTGTGAACCTCAGCTATAAAATTCTCAATTTTTACCTTCCAACAAGTGTGTGATATGGTGGACAGGAACATCTTCATGGCTGAGTAACAAGACCATTGCAGTTAAAAAATGGTCATATCATAAGTTGTCTGAAAAGGTAAACTCCTTCGGTATCTGTAGCCTTGCAATCACTATCAATGTAGAAAGTGAGCATGAAAGAATTGGGTACATACATAAGTGATTTAGTCTTTAAGCACATGGCATGTAATAGTTGTGGACACGCTATGAGCTTTATAAGGTATCCTATTGGGACAGATGATTGAAAAACAGTTGAATCAAAAGTTGTCTTTCACACACCAAAAACATGGAATGATTTTTTGTGAGCTGCACAATCCCCAAAGAAGGGTTTTTTTTAGTGAGTTTTCACTATAACCAGCCTACTAGGTCTTGTATGATAGATTCTTGAATGACATTCAAGACTCAAGATAAACCTTCAAAAATGTGTATCAGGCTTGCCACAATCACTCAACATTTACTATGGTACCCTACACTTTAATCACAATAAGTTGGTAGAGCTATAGGTTGATGGATTATTGGACATAGCTTATGGTCAACCAAAATTGGTGTCTCCCAAACAATTGTGAACCAAAACTTAATATTGCTATGAGCAGGAACAAACTTTTGAACATCAACTTGGTATGTGCCTTTTGGTGAATAATAAAGTTTTGTAAAAGGAAGATTTTCAATTGGAATTTGAATTTAAGACCCAATGAAAACAGAATAGGAAAGCAACAGGGGGAAGAGCGGAGAATGACCATCTCAATGTATCCATTGAGGAGAATTTTCAGGTCTTTTTACCAAGTCTCATAGAGCCTTAAAGAGGTCTAGACTGATTGTTTTCACTCTTCTGTATGGTTTCCTCGAGTTACACAACTCATGTACGTGGACCTGTAGTACCTCCGTCATTTCTCCTACGGAAATCCTCCATCCATTTCTCTCTTAGTTGTCAATTTATGGCCATTTATCAAGGTTTAAGCCGCTAGATCCTCCTAAACTTTTCAAGTTCACAGATGACCAGTTTGTGGGATGTAGCGTAATACTCCATTCTATATGACCTACAATACTAATTCTGTAGACTTCTGAACTGGAAGGGTTACTCTAGACATAAACCAACTATCAGTTGCTTGATCCAAAATCAAGTTGAAAAATTAGAAGGGTGGGTTCTCTTTCCCCAATTCTCTGGATCAAAAGTCTGAGTCTGTTATAACCCGTTCTCAAACACTGATGATCTTCTTGATATGCCAATCAATCTATAACCTAAGCTTTATGACTCTCATACTGTAGAAAACTACAAATAAAAGACTGTGGGCTACAGGGTCAGATAACACGTTCAGGCTGCTGTAAAGCCAGACACGAGACAGAGACAAGGTAACAGACCTAAGGTGAGAAAGACATGAGAGAAAATAGTAAACTGAAGGGAAAATAGAGAAAGAGAGAGAGAGAGATGGCACAAACTGCATAACTAGACTTGAAATAACGGAGCACTTACTGATTCTTTTTGGTGAAGAAAAAAATTTAGGAAAATGGAAAGAGTGTAGGGTATAAAAGAACATCCATAAAGAAAAATCAAAAAAAAAAAAAAAACCCACCCCCTGTCTACTCTGCAACCATGCTTACCAAATTAGCTACTACAAACTTCCACCTCCTGTTTACCCATCATTCATACTCCCAAAATAGTAAGTGTACGACACAACACATGTGCTACTGACCAACAACCCACAAGATGCCAGTCCCAAACAGGCCAGTCTTCCAATACACACTCCACTGGCCTATGACTCAGTGTCGAGTTGGTTTTGGAAGGAGTACTAAGATTAGGTAATCCCAACACATACATGTCTGCGTTACAATCTGACAATTGTTTTTTTTTTTTTTTTTGGAATAAACCCTAATGTATAAAGCATAGGAATCTGATTTCCAGCTGCCCAGCCAGCATAAATCTTCATAAGATATACCTAATGCTATTCCTTTTGTAAGAGCTTACTTACTTTTACACTTTTGTACAAAAGAAATGAGTTTCCTGAGTTTTTTTGATGACCAATTGCAGAATGTACTTATAATTTTTGTTACAGTAAAGTACTATATAGTTAAGGGATAACATCCAGAACAAGATGGCTAGCAATGTTTGTTTCTAGGAAATTTCCCTCATGGGTGTGGTGATTTTCCCTGCTTTCAGTCCCCACTCTTCTCTTAGCATGATCTGCATCAAGTTTAATATGAACCTTGTGAACTCAAATGGGAAATAAATACAGTCAACTCGTGCTATAAGCAAGTCTAATATCTGTAACCTATGCACATTGTATAATGTTTTGCAAGTTTTTTTTTTTTTTTTTTTTTCCTGGTCCCTGCCAGAAGTGGGTTGTTTTTGCATAACACTTAATGCAAGAAAAAAAAAAACAGGGATTATGCACCTAAAGTAAGTGAGGAATAAGTGACAACATATGTAGGTAAACATGGCTGTACAGAGCTCAAAGTGTCAATGCCCAATGTAATTGTTTCAGAAGAATCCATTGCTCAAGTTAATCCCCTCCTGTTTTGATAAGGTGTTGTGCTCTGCCCACCTCAATATTCCATCCATCCCTCATCCTAGCATTCTCCAATCTGGATCTATCAAAGCTTTAGAACAAACATGAATTTCCATTTTAAAAACCACTGATCTCATTGCAAAATCTTTTAGTCTTTCTTGAGTATCTCAGATTGATCTGGCTACCAAGAATGAGTACATCTTTAGATCCTTTTTTTTAAGGAGCAAATCTTTTCTAAAAACACAAAAACTTGTGGGAAGTTATTGGTGGTAAATTTGATGCTTTGTTTGGTGTGGATTTCATCATGGAAACTTTCTGTCTCTCTCTCAAAAAAAAAAAAAAAAAAAAAAAAAAAAAAAAAAAAAAGGTACATTGGGGGTTGAGTCAGCCCTGAAGTGGATGGTGAAAGTTCGTGAACATCCTAAATGGGATCATGAAGACTCAAACAGTCTCCTTGCAATACAACTTGAGCATGTCATCAAGGATTGGAAGGTATGCACAAGATCTCTTTTTGATCATCATATTTAAAACTGAGTCATGCTCATTTCATTTATGCCCCAACAAGCCAAAAAAAAAAAAAAAAAACCCTGATTGGTATTCTCTTTGTCATGTGCTGGGCACGTCGCGGTTTTGGTGAGCTAGGTCGCACTCAACACATGAGCTCATTCCACAAAATATGCATAAGAAGTTGGCTCGCGATAATGATTATGCATATGAGGTGATTTCATGCTAAGTGCATCATAACTTATATGCATAGAAAATCTTTCGCCAATTGTTATGGTTATAAAGTCAGTCAGCTGTATACACCGCTGTCCCAAAGGGTTCTTCCAAGGAAAGTATACAGGTACAGCATACAAGCGATTTCAATTGTGGAATTCTGTGTGTTGAAAATAATGATACCAAAGACTCAAAAAACTGTAGGACTTGAAGTCTCAACACACCTTTCCGAATAGGATACTCACCAACTACTCAGAGTGCTGTATTCATCTATGCCTTTTTAACGGGTCCATCATAAACACTCAAAATTGATAAAACATATCTTTCTTTATTAACTCTATAAAATCCCTCAAAGAAATCAGGCAAGTAAGTAGATGGAAAACTACGCAAGACAGCTTAGATGATCATAAGTTTATCATACTTTTTCCCTTTGAGATTCTATTTCTGAAAAAAACTCTTTGAGAACATTTATTCACAACGTAGGTACCTTGATCCTTCTTCGTGGTCCGGAGCCAGTTCCTTTTGGATGGTTCTTCGCCAGTTTGTTTTCGAGGGCAAATGTGAAGCTCAGGACTTAGTTAAGAAGGTGGTTACTCGGAATCCTCGTCAAAACAATCCTTTCCGGTCCCGACCGGCTCATGATCCTCAAGGTTCTCTGTGGTGGAGTGTAGCGTCTCCTGTGAAGCTGATCAAGGGCACGAGCAGAAGATTTGTTTGAGAAAATTTTTAGAGTGGATCTAAGTTTGAAAAAGTTTGAAATTTTCTTACAAGATTGAGACACTTCGACCATCTCCTCCTCCTCCTCCTCCTTAACCTTAGCAAGTCTTTCTCGACGTTGGTGAGGAGGTAGAGGAAACAAGTAAGTTGAACCACAAGCAAAAGCGTCTGAGATCCCAAACTTCTTCACTTCAATTGGATCAAAGGTCATCTTAGGACCTTCAGGACCCAATCGATGTTTAGGCTCAGGGTAAGCTAGCTCTTGGATTGGGACTACTATTCTAGCATATTCTTCATTCATTCCTAAAGCCTCTGTTACTATTTCCTCAAATTTTTCAACGTAACTGATCACTTTTTGCTTGGCGGCTTCTGAAAAGCTTGCTTTTGAACGTTCTTTGGCCTTTGGCGATCTGTAAAAGGAGCCGGTGGGCGGTCGAGAAAGGCGTAAGGGAGTTTGATTTTGCCAGCTTGATTGGAGTTCTAGGCTTGTGGGGCTTTATTAATCGGATGCAAGAGGAGAGTGCATCGATCAGTTTTTTGTTTTTGGTCATCAAATCCACAACTCTAGACTTTAAAGATGATACTCACGGATGAGGTGGAATACTGCTCTCGACTGCCGATGACGCAGTTGTATTAGATCGGGCTCGCTTTCGACGGTGTTCATCAAAAACTTCTTCGACCGGCGAGGTTGGTTTTCTTTTGAGCCTCGGACCTTCCACTACCACCTCCGAGTCAGTCATGTCTACCGAACGTCCGCCTTCCTCAATAAGTGGTGCATCTTTAATTGAGGTGGTTGGTACCTGGGAAGAAAACACGTGCATGTAAGCCTAGATCATCGTAGCACGCGAGAGATCGATCTCATACCTTTAGACCAGTTCCCTCTTGGAGAACTGGACTTTTCTCAGGGTCAGAGCTAGAGGCGGACGTGTCGGTTGTAGGACATAGCCAGGCTGAAGGTGACATCCAATTCACGTCTTCCGGATCACGGGGAGGGGTTTGGGGTGGTGATTTCATTTTTAGATCATCTGATTGCTCTTGGCTTGGTGACATCTTCGTCCGATTCTTTGTCTCGAAGCTGTGTCTTGGTACGAATTTTTTTTGGATGAGGTCGAAGGAGATTGATATTCTTACTTGAATTGTCCGATGGTTCAGTGGTGTGTGTGGTCCTTTGGATATAGAGACAGGTGTTTATTGATGATTCATAGACCGACTCTGTCCGTGGGTTTATATATAGTACCAACAACACAATAAGCTTAAGAAGGTTCTTTCAAGAAAGGAAGAGAGTAAATGGATGTGGTGGTGAAAGGATTGATAGAGCGTGGTTTGCTCATGATAAGCTTAGAAAACGCTCTCAGAAGAAAACTCTAGCCGCGTAACGGTTTGTGTTGGTCAAATGTACTTCATCAGTATTCACTCAGCTTTGGTCTGGGCAGCGAGCGCGTTCACCAACGCTCACGGGCGTGTATTCAGCTGCGCTTTGATATTCTGAGCCAGTGGAGGAAATGACTGATGAGAGGAAATCATTGAAAGTGCTGCTTTACGTGACAGACTGAATGGGTTGTTGTGGTTAGCATCGACCACCGAAGTCCAATCCTTAATATCTTCTTTCCATCCGAAAGTTGATTATCTTGGATTTGACCTTGGAAGTTTTCGAAATTTCTCATGTCATCAGACTTTTTTCGAATATGATGTATACGCTCAATTGTAGAGTGTTGATAGCGTTTTAAAAGTGAAACGTGATTTGACTGATGAGATGAGTTGGGATTGAGATATCCCAGCGATGACGAAGACCAAATTGTGGTAATTTGCGATTCTCGTTGGTTACAATTGTACAGATGACATTTTAACTTACACAATTATTTGATTTCTCTCATTCTCACGTGAATTCAACCATTACTCGCGAGTCAACCCAATCAGTCACCATTTGGCTCAGATCTCACTCTCACTCTCACTTGAACCCGTTCTCAACCTCAACCTCAACCTCAACCTCAACCTCAACTTCAGCCCTGACCAGACCTCAACCAGCCATCGAAGGACCAGTTTAGATTTGATACCCTCCAGCCGTCCCATTCTCAGTCCTCAACTGTCTCCTTCAACCGTTTTTTTTTCTTTCTCTTCAACCTCTGACGGCGTCGCCTTCACCTTAAATCATTCAACCGATTAACCATGTCTCGTTCAAAACAACAACTCGAAAACGCTGCCGACCGTGCGCTCGATGACCTCTCCTCAGGCATACAGGCTCGTTCTCAACCCTCAACACCCCAATCTAATCATCGAGCCAAAGTCTCCAACAACTTGGGGCTAACGCTAGGAGATGAAGGTGATGGACCGCCGATTCTTGACCTCCTCCTCTCCGCTAAACAGCCCAAGTCAAGATTAAGACAATTGGCGGAGAAGAGCGCGCGAAAATATAAACGAAATTCACTCGTTAACCCAGAATTGGATCAACAACCAGACCTAGCTCAAAAAGTTAGTTTTTCCCCTTTCTTTTCTATCAACTTCTCACCTGTTGTGTATCTTCAATCGCTTACACTCAAAAATGTACTCTGTAGTTTGTCCTTGACTTACCTGCACCCAATCCACCGGTGTTCGATACCGATCTTCTGGCCTCTAAGGCTATCAAGCGCACCATCCGCCGTCGATCGTCAGTCTCACCGCGCAAACCGCTCACACCTCTCAAGACGCCAAAGACGTCTAAGCCTACATCAACAGTTGCAGCAGAGGCAGATTTAGAGCAAATGGTCGAGAATATGAACCTCGCCGAGCCTCGACCAAGCCCAGCTCCAGCTTCGGACGGCCTCAAGCCACCCACTCGGCGGAACACGCGTCGGGTGACGATTGTTCATATCTCTCAGGAAGATTATCAACCATTACTTAACCCTGAGTCAGAGCATGCGCGTAGCTCAGGGGAGATTTGCGAGACGCGAGTGTGTGACGGAGAGGAGCACGAAGACCTTTCCCAAAATGTGGTCGAGCGCGAAAATTGTCTGTTCAACCCTGAACCTCAACCTGAAGCAGAAGAGGAGGAGATCGAGGAGGAGGTCTCGCGGACGCACAAGGGCAAAAACTCACATTCGCTTGTCCCCGATGATAGTGAGGATGAGGATCAACCAGGTCCGAGTCGAAAGCCAAGGGCGAGGATCTTGGACAGTGAGAGCGATGAAGAGGATCACCAGCCGGTTCTGACGCGTAAGCCAAACACGAGGATCCCTGACAGTGAGAGCGAGGATGAGGAAGACTGTCAAACGAACCCGTTACGTAACCCAAGCCACCAGGTCCCTGAGAATGAAAGCGGGGATGAAGAAGGTGATCAACCAATCATGTCCCGTAACCCAAGCCACCCAATACCGGACAGTGATAGCATGATGGATGAACTGGAAGAGAGATTGGATGATGATGATGATGATGATGATGATGATATCGAACAAGCGCTGAGGCCGGCGCCGGTTGCCAAACCTGAAAGATCAAATGACGTGTCTATTAGTTATAACAGCCGCCAGCCTTCGAAGGGAGGTCGGAGCGTGATACTGGAGATCGACCCAAGCGATAGCGACGATTCAATAGAGTGAGTCCTGAACCTTCATCATTTTATCTTATCTCCTCAGCATTGCATACCTTGACATCATACTTTAACATCAATCAGAATCTCACCAGCCAGGAAAGCTCGGTTTCTTTCGGCACGTGCAAAGATGCTCGGGACCATGCCTGAGCACTTATTGACAGGGTAAGATTCTCGCTCTGTTCAATGTTTTTGCTTGTCATTCTTCCTCTTAGCTAGTTCAAAGTCTTGACTCTCTTCTCGGTCCGCCCTCATTTCATTGACCCATAGTTCCTCTCAAGTCGCGCTCGAACCTATGCCAACCGACAAACCAAAGAAGGCGACCAAAAAAAATGGTCCTGCCAACAGGGCTACCACTTCACCTCTCTGGCCGGCCCCTGTAGTTCGGTCTAGGACAGCCCCATCTAATCCTCACGCACCTCGCACCTGGATCCGAGCGGCGACAACAGCTGCAACGGCCAAGCCAGTACCATTCGTGAAACAACGAGATGAGCTAGCTGAGCGTCTAATTGAACGTCTTAACGCCCAAGTTTTCAATCATATGCTTCCAGCTGAACTCGATCTCGTGTGGAGTAAAAGACTCAATACAACTGCTGGGAAGGCAAAATGGACGGTATTCAAAGATGGAAATGGGAAAATGATACGAGAAAAAGTAGTCATAGAATTAGGAACGAAAGTCGTAGACTCGGAATCTAGATTAATGAATACACTCGCACATGAACTTTGTCATGTGGCTACTTGGATCATCGATCGTCAAAAGGTTTGTACATATATCACATACCCTTTTTTATCTTTTGGTAAAATGGGTTTTTCTCCTTGGGTTGGTTGGGTGGGAAGAAGAAGATGGAATTAATCAAGTTGGGTTTTTCCCTTTTTTATAGGATGAGAAACATGGAAAATTTTTCAAAGCTTGGGCTACAAAAATTAATCGATCAATGCCTGAGATTGAAGTGACAACTAAACATACTTATGAGATTGATTATAAATTCAATTGGACATGTGCAGCGCCAGGTTGTTCGCAAAAGTAAGTCTCCCTTTTTTTCTCTTGCACTTTTTTGCATTTACTGATTTAGATAATTTGAGTAGGTACGGTAGACATTCGAATTCGATTAAGCCTGATCGTCAAATGTGTTCTTGTGGGGGTACGTTAGTACCGGTACCAAGGATAAGGAAGAAAGCAGAGCCGAAGGTAACAGCAAAGGCAAAGGCAAAAGTCAGTGATGGATCATCGGAGGACATCGAGCGGGATGGGTTGGCGGAGTTGATGGGCAATCTATTGGTCAGACCGCCTCCATCATAAGTTTTTTTTCTAACCCGTCTCTATTTATCGATTCTTCCCTCTTGACTATCACATGTACCCAAACATTGGGATGTCTTGCATTGTCTATTTCCTCGTGGTACTCTTGGGGCTCGGATTTCTCTCTATTTCTCTCTTCGTGATACCTTGTAGGGACGATTTGAATTTGGTTGAAAACTTTGGTTACTTCTTGTTGTTGTTGTTACTTGAAAATTCTCAATCGTGATATGATATTGGGTTGATTGCTTAAGGTTTCTTAGTCATCTCCAATTGAGGTAGCTTGTGTTTCAGTGTTTTTTGTTGAATTTATTGGTGGGGACGTAAACCTGATTCACATAGGTACTGTGAGTCCAAATTTACATCACAACATCGATTAATTATTTCTGGTGGTCGTTGTGAGTACTCTAACATTACCTGGTGTGGAACTCGATTGATCTATGTGATTATAGGATCGCATTCGGCTAACTGTTGGGATGGAATGAGAAGAACGTTGGGAGTTGAACACCTTCAGAAAACCCTACGCGGAAAAAAAAAAAAAAATTGCAATCTTCAAAAAAACATCAGCCAGCACTTATAAAGATTAACATTGGCTTTCTTCCCTTACTGAATTTAAAGCCTCATTTTTATCAAATTTCGTCTTACAAGCATGATAAATAATTACCTATTAATAAATTATTTAGAATTTTTCTTGTCCTCAGACTCATATGGTGAGCGTGAAAAAAAAAAAAAAAAAAAAAAAAAGAACATGTATTTGTATGTTGTCTGACAAAATTAATCGTGTAAAATACTTATTCACAGAAATTTTGATAGATAGGGAGGTGACAACAAAGGAATGGACCTTGAAAGAAAATTGCTAATGCGCTTGTCATTAATTTAGGCACTCCAAGTTACCTTGTTACACTATAAGGTTTGAAGTGAGGATCACAGTGTTCGTAGTTCACGCCATTCACGGGGGGGGCAGGCACTCTAATCACTTGCATCTAGGGCCGAGAGTTAGTTTTTCCCCCCGAAAAATTGTCTCAAACTCACTTTGGCCTAAGGATGGCCTGCACATGTGGCATTCTCTCTTGACATCTCTCTCATCAAATACAACAGTTACCCTCACCCCATATGAGGATGAATTGAGGCTGAGTGAGATAGGTAGTGGATGAGTTGAATGAAAAATGAGGCTGATTTACTACCTTGTGCTAACATCTTTGCTCATTTCATATGATGTGATCTACAAGGGACACTTTTTGAAACTGAAATGTAAAGCTTGGAAAGCTCCTGATGCTGGTGGCGGGAGCCACAGACACTGTGGAGAGGTTTGTATGAACCAAAAAAAAAAAAAAAAAACTGTTGTGAAGTGAGAAAAGCTGGACTTGGAGAATGTTGGAGCACAACCTTTTGCAACTCATGCCTATGTCCTCTCTTCATTGAACCACAACCTCAAACTCACCATGATTCGAAAAACCCACTCCTACCACACTTTGAGCTTTGACAAATTTGACCAAGGAGTGAGCCATCACTGAGACTGCTCAACTGTTCAAAATGGTGATTTACATTAAATGTAACCAATCTTGATCTAAGAGTGTGAAGAAAAAAATAAAAATAAAAACAATGGTCTGACCAGAAAGACCCTGCATAACATATGTTTGTTTCTCCATGAGACAATCCTTCAAAGCCTCTCCTCAGTCACTAGAGATAACAAAAACCAAAGTTGGGTTTGCTGGTAGGATATGACATTAGGGGCATCCCCTCCCCTTTTCATACAAAAGGAAGTGCACTGTGCCTACCACATGACCTCAGACCAAGTTCAGTTTGAGATGTTTTTTGAAATGTTCATCCCAGCCAGAAGCTAGTATTGGGCTTGGTAGCTTGATCCAGCTGCTAGTGGATCATGCACAATCTCTCCACCTCCTTAGGCAACAGTGCCCAGCCTTAGGGAAGGCCTCAGATCATCACACAACACCTTCCAAGAGCTTGGGACTTCAAATTTGGTGTGCATAGAAAAATAAAACACAGTCAAGGAGATGCTACCCTCCCCTGTCAGGAGTGACCTTCACAGACATGGTGCATGGCACAATCTGAGGAAACCAGATTGTCATGACTGACAGAGTACATATAATTTACATAAAGTACTGATAACATTACATATGGAATAAGTACTGTAATCATCTTTACATACAGTACTGTATTCATTCACTGTAAGTTGGGTCCAGGAGCACTGTTGAGGAGTAGCTTCTTTCAGGCTACTCTCCTGGCTCAATTTATATGTAAAGGTACTAATGTACCTCAATAATCAGCTGAGCTAGTAGTACTGGGATCATCCAAGCATTGACTGCAGCTAAATGACCTCTTCACTTGGGTCTGTTATAGGGTAGTTCTATGGAGGAGCTCTCAAGGGGGGGCCCTTCCATTGCTCTACTCTTCAAAGTACAAGCAAAGGGCACTTTTTTTCTTGGGTATTTGGACTCTAATCTTGCTTTGCTAAAGCAAGGGATCTCTGTATCAAGGTTACCAACCTTTTGGGTGACCTTCTCTTTACTATTAGGTACACTGAGCTCTATTGAGCAGATGTCTTTATTACTAAAGAGTCCTCAATAATGAGCTTTTTAGTGTTTCTATGGTGGTGGTAAAAGGTTGGGGGGATGGACCAGCTCCTGGCCTGAGGGGAGGATTTATATACCCTGTTCTCAGGCTTGTTCCTAGGCTTAATGGCCTACTTGTGATTGCTTAGGTTGCCATAGCAACCCTTGAGTACTTATTACAGTATTGTGTATCCCTTCCTGTTATCAGCACATACTTAAGGCTCTTGAAACTGAGGGCATCTGCAGCCATTGCACTGAACCCCCTCATTACATCAAATTTGAGGCAATGCAACCTGGGTTTTCACACTTATGCACAATTAGGGCTTCACTAGCTAGTGATTCATCAAAATCACCAACTTTTCCATCAAATTTGATGAGAGCCTAGTGATTCACCAACTAGTGACCCTCTTGCAACCCATACCCATACACACCCTTGACCATCCTTGGATGCACCTTTGACCTGACTCAGATATACCCTTAAGTACCTCTACCCCTTCACTCCCTCAATTCCACCTCAACTCCAGCTGCAATCACTCCACCCTCACTCCCCCTCATTCCACACTCACTCCCTATCAAACCTGAATGATCCCTTGATCAATAGCTTGAACAATGCAATACAGTTATTATCTCAAATATAATGGGATGACAATGTTTGATTGACTGATTTCCATCAAGATTCACAAAGTCATCAAACTGGATGTAGTAGACCATGAGAACTCATCTCCCTTGATTTAGAGTAGTGCTTTGAGGATTGCATTCTGTGGGTATTCAACTGTGAAGTCACATCCTCAGGTGGGTGCTTGTCTGCAGGTCCTTGACTGGATTCCTTTTGGTTGGCTATGAAAATGAAAAAGAAAAAATGTACATAGTGTATTGTAGTGCTCACTACCATGAGTGTGGGAAATTTGCAATGTGTACCACCAAAGTTACACACTGCCAAGATATTTGTATCGGATGGGCCTATCCGATGTTCTATCACCCTAAGATATGCGATGCAGTGTCAGTAGGATTAGGTGCGATGGAATTACTATCGGTATCTAATGCTCTGACACCATATTGCAGTGTAATTCCATCGCACCTAATCCTACTGACACTGCATC
>MU167236.1:452347-462357 GCA_015951145.1 Cronartium quercuum f. sp. fusiforme G11 | reverse complement strand
AAAAAAAAGAAAGAAAGAAGATAAGCAGAGAAAATTTTTCAATATTTATGTTCATAATAGAATAATCCCACTCCACAAAAAAAAAAAAAAGCACAACTTGTGTAAAAAAAAAAAAAAAAAAAAAAAAAAAAAAAAAAAAAAAAAAAAAAAAAAAAAAAAAAAAAGAAAAAGAAAAAAGTCCGACCCGAGGTATCATACAACCACCGAACACGTATCGGCGCGTCGTCGACGATCTTGTAGTAAGCCTGCAATCTTCACCAACGTAGGATCGTCGTCATCCTTTTCACTCTGCGCCGATGAGATTTGAGTTGAGTACACTGATCCGACGTCACTGGTCGGATTAGAACGAATGGAATTGAACCGAGACGCACGCGGGGTGCGTCCGCTGGACTTTCTCTGTCTCTCCTCAGGCCTGGTTTCGGACGTGAATGGTTCGTGCCCTGGACGGTTCTGTGTGGTCCTCCTCTGGGATGCGTACGTTGCTTCAAGTTGACGATCGAAGGTGATTTTGAGGTCGACCCGTCGACCTTGGTCAAGCAGAATGCCCTTCAGGTTACCGACCGGCTTCGACTTGGAGCCTGTCTTTTCTAGCTCCACCTCGATCGTCTCCATCACCTGCCCATCCAAACTTGACTCGATCTTCTTCATCATCCCTGGTCTCGAATGACTTTGCGCTTTACGGGATGGAGCGGTCCTAGGCCGACGTGGAGTCCTATCACCTCTAAATGCTCGCCCAGCTAGTTCGAGTTGGCTTTCCAGACGTTCTCCATCAGATTCTGTAAGACTGTTGACCAACTTTGAATCCTTCCTCCAAAACTCTCGCTCGCTCATCGGATGTTCTGCATTCGGTGCCGTCCGAGGTCTTTCACAGGATCGTGCTGGTCTAGGTGGTAAGGGAAACTTGGCGAGTGTGGCGACCCCCAACAATGGTGAACGCTCTGGACTACTGATGACCTGGGTAGGTGGTGAGGGTGGTAAAAGGAACTGGAGCCTGGCTGATCGAGGGCACTGGACAGGAGCTGAAACAGGTGGCTTGACCAAAGGAGCAAACTAATGAAAAGACTCGGCGTGAGTAAGATCTCAGAGTACAATATGGAGACCGATGGTACAAGTGAAGAAGTCTGGATTAAACTCACATTCGCTTCAGCCTTCGTTGTGATCCCCAAGAAGCGTGCTCGTTCTGTTGACTTGTTTACCCTGGAGAGGCGCTCAGACTGCTCGGAAAGAAGGTGAAATGTCTCAGCACGTCTCTTTGGGTCAGAGGCGAGATATGCAAATTAATTTTATAATCGACTTACCTGCAGATTTGCTTGAGCAGTTGCAGGCCGACAGCCTGGTCTGCGACCCAAGCTTGCTGTCAGCTGGAGAATAAGCACAATGAATCAGTCATTTAGAACACACAGCTATAGATGTTACCCATGTAAACACTCACTCTTTCGCTCGCTTGCCGCTGAGCTTCATCGAACCGTTGATTGGCTGTCTTGAGATAGTGTGGTGGGCGCGGAGCAGCATTGAGGCCGAGCATTTGAAATGCCTTCTCAGGAGCTTGAGCGAGGATGGGGACTGAGCAACGAGGTGGGGCAATGTTGGAAGACCGTAGCGAACTCTTCGGAGGCAGGCCAGCTCGCCCAGGCTTACTGAAGGCGACACGTAAGGCGGGCGTGTTTGTGGGTATGCCATCGACTTCAGTCGCTGTGTGCGGCCTGTGAGGACTAGGGCGTGGTTTATGTTGAATCGGATCGAGTCTCGAGAGTTCATTGGCTTGGAGTCGATCGTGAGCCAGAGTGTTCTCTAGACCAACGGGGGTATGTGGGCACGCGGATGCTTTCGAGAGCGAGGATGAGAGGGAAGAAGGCGATGGGCTGGTCGGGCTGGAGGTGGCCAGTGGACTGGGCTCACCCACTCGAATATCAATCCCACAATCGAGGCGGGCAACTAGGAATATGGATGAAGAGCCAGGCGCGGTTCGCAAAAGCTGAGGGCTCGGAGCCCGCGCCGTCGGCTCGCACGAAGGTGTCGAGGTGGAGGCGACATTGGCCGTCCGGGGCCTTGCTGATAAAGTCGCTGGCTTGATTTTGGTCGAATTCACATCCTGCCGCTTCTCTTCACCCCCAAGCGCACCCAGGTAGGTAGAGGCATTTTCATTGAGCTGACGGGCGCTATGACGAGCGATGAGGATAGCTTGATCGACCAGTTGATCTTCGTTCCGGTCTGTGGGAGATGGACTGAGGTAGATGTAAACCGTTGGTCTACCTAGCATTGATTGGAACTTGAACCGGGTCGCATTGGAGAGTGCAAGATGAGAGCAGAGTAATTGTGCCATCACGTCCAGAAAAGCTTCTACAAGTCCCAACATTCCTACAGGTTGATCGCTAGATTCGAGCGGAAACACAACGGCGGCCTGTGAGAGCGTGTGAGCGATCTCACCCAATTGTCCGGTGTGAAGTGCTCGAAAGAGTGTCTGACCATAAGCCGACTGATGGAGCGTCACGATAGGATGAATTCGAAGTGAGATTTCAGGGATGGTGCGCAATTGGTCGAGGTATGCTGCAGCTTCGACGCTAAAGGTCATTGACTGTGGTAGGAGAACCAAGACATGGAGAGTGATTCGAACTTGGTTATTCGATTTGGGCTTGAGTGAGTGTAGCGCCTTGGCACGAAGCATAGCCGTATTGCGAACACGCTTCGAGACTCGATGGACTAGGTCTTGTGCTGCTCGTAGGAGATGAGGAGAAGCAGAAACGGAGAGTAAGAGAAGGTTAATGTTGAGAGCCGGAGTGAGGTCCTGAGGTCCTTGGTTGGCCATGGTATTGATTGTAGAGGGAGCAAAGTTGAGGTTGAGTTGGCGAATATTTGTAAGCAAGTCCAAGTACCATTCTGATGAGCCACTGCGGCCCAAAGTCGTTTGAAACACAGGGTGCGCGTGATCCGGATTGAGGGTGGGTATATTGAAATATTGAAATAGCGGTGCGGTCGAAGGGGGTGAGATATTTTCCAATGGCGATGACCAAAGGGGATGCAAGCCCCAAGGTATATATTTATGTACAGTATTTTTTTGAACTTGACTTCTTAAAACAACTCGCGCTTAGAAGATGGACCGGCAAGCCATCCAAGTCAGAGTGGAGGTGGATACAGACAGACAGAAAAGATGAATCGGATGGATAGACGAGTGTGACATGGATCCTTACCAGTCTTACTCGGTATCTTTTTCTGCTATCCAATGGGCTGAGATCCAAGTCAAGGTGAAGAGTAAAAAGAATTGGAGTGGCACCTCAAAAGACCATTAAAGCCGTCACCGATTCGACAAAGGCAAGGTCGAGAAAAGGACTTGAACAAGTTATTCTGAAAGTATTTTATGAACTGACCTACGACTTGATGGCTGTCAGACTCACTCACTCACTCACCCACTCACTCACTCGATTGGAACTCCACGCCTGTCTTTCGCCGGCCAAAGTTCGATCGAATGAGGTTGGATGAGAGACTTGGAAATGAACCACCGTCGTTGCTTCGGATCAACCGGCTCCGGCGTCCGATGACGATGGTCGATTGCACGGGTGGTCCACCGTGTATAACTTCAGATCGCGTGGTATGACGCGAAGCTGACGACCCCTGTTGTTGTGGGATTACAAACTTTGGCCTCTCTGCCTGTTTATTCCTGCTTCTTCGAGCTTGTCCGGCTTGGGGTTTTCAGAATCCCACATGGTTCCATCCTTGCATCCACGTGGCAATGGATTGGTAATCGATCAGGTGACTGACTGTAAGGAACTCAACAGAAGAGGCCAAGCCGGGGCAGACGGCGCTAGGCTCGGAAGCTTCGAATCCAGACGCCGACGGTCTGAAGCCGTTGAGTATGAACTATTTTGCAGTGAGCCTATATATGGCGCAAGAACTCGGGCACTCTTTCGAAACGCCAAGCTGCTTATCTTCCACGCCATCATGGCATCAACTCATCTTCACACTTTCAGACCTCAGTTCCTTTACATCACATCCAAGTTCAAAAAAAAGAAAAAGAAAGGAGATCCCTCGGCGAGCGGTGAAGATAAGGAGGTAAGATAGCGGTCGAAGGCGGGATAGTCATTGTCAAACAGATAAGCTTGACTTTTGATATAGCCCCTCTTGATGAGGACCTCAACCTCAGTTCTCTTTTAATTCACCCTCCATTTCAGCACCGCCACTTGAACCTCGATCATCGGCTCGCCTGTTTCCAAGCTCAACATCCGAAATACATTTATCAAGCACGTATCCAAGCTTTAAGTTTTGATTAAACTCGCCACAGAGTATACTATACGTGAGCACCGACTCGGACTAAGTTAGTGATGGGGTACGTTTCCTTTTCTCAAGTCACACCCGGACAGCACCTGGAAAGCTGGATGATCACATTCATTTTTAAGAGGCAGGGGGGAGGGCAATTAAAATTTATACAGTACAACCATAGATAAAAATTCAAATTATTCTGACTTCATACGACCTGTATGATACAAGCTGTCTATATTTCTTTTTTGTATAGAGGGACTGGACTCTTTCGCTGTGATGAGTTGCGAAGCGCTAGGAGACCTATCACCTTCATCAACTCTTCAATTTCGCCATTAGGTGTAGAGCTTTCCTTGGTTCTCGATTACAGATATGGCCATATTCAACTCGGCTATATATCAAATCAGAGAACCGAGTCCTGTGATTCAGTCATCCTACCACGGGATGAGCTTAACAATCGCCCGAGAGAGTGTCTAAAAGCTCTCTTTGAAGCAAACAGGCATCTCATGATAAAGTGTTCAGTTAAAAGTAGAGTAACCCCTCCTCTTCAAGAGGCACGCGAAAAGATTGGTAAAAGTGCCATACCAACTGCATCGGCTCTCACGGGACCAAGAACATATTTATTGGTACTCGGTCGCCTCATTTCTCCTTATGTGTCTTTAGCTATAGAATTGGAATGTACAAGGCAACAAAATAAGCCCAGTCAAAGCAAAAGAGCTAGCTTTGACTGACTCAGCGGCCGTTGTGGAACAGATCATCAAGCTAAATGATCGATTGAAGTTAGGTCCATGCCAAACTTGATGTTCAAATGAAACTCGAAGCAGAGAAAGGAGATAGTTTATAAAACAATTTTAACAGTCCAACTTCGGTACCCTGATATGTGCATGACCTGCATCACATAGAAAGCGAACGGAAGAGAGAAGTACATCTAGGTAGGAGCCTCATAACCGGGGACAACGGTATCGGCGGCTGGCGGTTTCCAATGAGGTGGAATGTAACCAACGGTATAGTTATTACCGGCCCACAACAGCTGCAATGTAGAATTCGCTCTGAAGAGCGATTCTCCCCAAAAGGCTTCCATTCTGACCAACAAATCGAGAGGTATTCGAAGAGAGAGATTGTCAACTTGTGATTTATTAAAAAGAACCACAGGAAGAACTCACCCCATATTTGCTGCAGAAATGTAACCATCCTCCTTAAAGATCCGAAGTTCGATAAGCTTGTTCAACCAGAGTTTCATGTCACCTTCAAAGTAGCGATTGGTGTATTGTTTGTCGGGCAGGATACTGGTGACCTGAACGTTGATATCTGTGTTAGTGCCTTGATACACTGTCCAATTTTGTCCATAGAGGTCGTGGATTCGGCGAGTAGGACGGCCGGTGCCAATTGGCATCTGATTGCCTTCCCACTCAAGCCATAGCATAAGTTCGTGGTCTGCTGCTTTGTTATTGATATCGCTGATCACAAAGTCATAGCAAACATTGCCTTTAAACTTGCTGCGGTAGTTGGTACGTTGCCACTAGAATAGGTAAAAAGTCACAGATTAGAAGAGCCAGACCTGAGAGGAAGATTGGTGAGTTTATGATCCTCACCCAGTAGGAAGAAGGTATAGAGGAGTAGGCCTTGACTTGCTGATTAATGTCTGATGTCATTCCCAAAAAAGCGTACGATTTTGGAATATTCTCACTGACGAAGTGAATCATTTAAAATCCCTCAGGCCTCAAAACCTATTCAGGGAGAATTTGTTGATAAAACGAATCAACTCACGACCAGCGATATTTTTTTATTTTTAGGTAGTTGCCCCAGTCAACCACAGTACCATTCACACCGTAAACGATTGTCTCTTGTCGGCCGACTGTCTTGTTACGGTTGTAAATCTATTCGTGAAGATTTATGACGTGAATGAGGAGATATTAGGCTGGGAATATATTCCTGAAGAATCTGACAAGTTTTTAAAGACTGACCATATTCATGACGATATACCATGGGGGTATCAAAACTGCATCCTCCTTACCAGAGAAAGCTTTGCGGAAAGAGTAAAACATCCACCTTCGCTTGGTGAGTCTTTTACGATCATTGTGTTGAGAGGAAACGAGACTGGTGGATACCGGTGATGGGGTAGAAGTAACTTGAAACACAAGTCCTAGGATTAAACTCAAGAGAATGAATGATTTCATAGTGTCTTGTATCTCAGATAAAAGTCCGTATGAAAGGAAAAGAGAATGGTGGAAAACCAATAGGAGATGAAAAGGCAGCAGAGAGTAGCTTTGAGTCCTTCTAAGGGGTATTGTGAGACATGATCCATCCCGTAGTCAGGCAGAGATCCTTTTATTTATAGTACCCAAGGGCTCCTCTACCCCAGACACTGGACAAATGTTCTCTTACAGTCATCCATCCAAATCAATTTTCCGCTCTTTATCCCTTTATGTAACAGCACACGTTTGCCCACTTCCGGTAAGCCACTGCGCGAACAAACTGCCGAATGGCTGGGTGTTGCCCCTCTGTTTCACCATGCCGTTTGTTGTTCGTCAGTCTTCTCTTTTTGACCCTACCTCCATCCAAATCCAGATTTTGATCCCCCACCCCGGCTTCTGCTTTGGGATACTTCATTGCTTTGGTACAGCTGGCATTGCCCACTTCCGCCATTCCACAGCTTAGGACTTGAAAGAAAAGGAAACATGTTAGAGACTAGTTTTGTTTAGGGAATTCATACTGTAGTTTCGACAACTTTTCGACATCTGCTCCGCATTCCGCTCCTTGGGGGCTCTTGTGTAATGAATTAGTCAGACAAGTGTTTATTTACAATATACAAAGAAAACAGAACAGCACCCATGTGAACCGTAACCTTAGTTAAAGAATTTACAAAATACACATAGGAACATATATGTATAATATACAGTTGCTACGAGATCACATTTGTATAAACCCCCCATTGCATCTCGACTTATTTAAATAAAAAAATCTCTCTCTCTTTCTATGTATTGGAGTTCCCTTATGGTAACATACTGTAATGGCCTAAGCCCAGGGCAAGGTTATCATGAAGAGAGGCACGTTTAGGTTATGACAAAACATGCCAATATGACCATAAGCAAACTTCAAAACATAGATGAAAAGACAGTCATTTATCAGAACAAGTCGAGATGCAATAGGCGGGGGGGGGGTTATACTAATGTGATCTCATAGCAACTGTATTTATGGATACATATACAGTCCCAACTCCGTAGTTCCATACCATTTTAACCCCATGCCCCCCCCCCCCCTTTAGGCATGGCTTATGGCTTTCCCAATTTGGGAAGGCAGTTAGGTGGGAAGGCATGAGAAGGTTTTCATTTCCCCATGCCGCCCTGTACTAACCCATTGTTTAAACCTGTCCCAAAGGTATGGACTTACGGAGCTTTGATTGTATTTCTATGTGTATTTTGTACAGTAGTTTGCAAAAATCTTGTCACCGGCTCTTCATTGAGATTGGCCATGGTCACACGCGGACCATCAGTGAAGAGCCGGTGACAACATTTATGGAAAAGCTACTGTATATTCTTTAACTAAGGCTACGGTCCACATGGGTGCTGTTCTGTTTTCTCTGTATATATTGTAAATACTGATTTGACTGATTCATTACATCTTGACTCAAAGTCTGTGCGCGTGGGCCATCAAGACCCTCTAGACGGAATTATACTGTAGTCTCGATAGATGTTGTCACCGGCTCTTCACTGATGGTCCGCGTGTGACCATGGCCAATCTCAGTGAAGAGCTGGCGACAACAGTTCTCAAATCTACAGTAGAATAGATGACCACACGGAATTAATCATCAGAAAGATGTGGAAGATCCCGGGAGCGGGTGCCGTTGTGCGGTGCCGCAGTCGTGGCTGGGCATTTAGTGCTATTGTATTAACATTCCGCACTATAACACCCAGTATACATCTTTATAGAGGCTCCACTCTACAACCTCCGTAATTTCCTGCTGTCATGTTTGGACCTTTATCGGTCTTCACAACTAGCTCATATGTATGTAATACTAATGATAATACATAAGAAAGAAAAAGGAAGAAAAAATCTGAGAGAAAAGGAAACCCAAGCCGACAAGTTCCTGCCTAACACCATTGAGTATCTATCTCGAGTATGATTTGAGATGAATAAATCTCCCCGTCGACTCCACATATTTTGCTACAAAGCCAAAAGTCCTTGGGTTGTCTAGAATGCCTGTTGCCGAATTTATGTCTACCCATATTTTTTCCTTCTTCAGTTCCTTCCTCAGTGCTCGTCGTTGTTCCGTGTACCTTCTACAATATGCCAGGAAGTGAGTCGGGGTTTCCTTTACCTTACACACCTCGCACCTTGGATCTGGTTCCGCCCCAATTCTATGGAGGTATTTCCGTAGAGGACAATGGCCGGACCGAAGTTGAAATATCACCGATGCCTGCCCTTTTTCTAATTCATCGAGCGCGTCAATTATCTTTTTATTCACCATCTTAAAAGGGGAAATTGGTGCAACTTCCCCTTTTTGAAAAATTTCTTTCGTGTGTCGAAGCAACCCTCCCAGTCCCATGGGTAAGAGTACTTGGCCTTAATCTGAGGCTGCCGCTTGCTTCGCACCTTTGTCTGCTTTTTCATTCAGCTCTATTCCTTCATGTCCCGGCGTCCAATACAAGACCAACGGATAGCAACTAGGGATCTGTCGCACTGACAGATGTAGATTTCTAGCTAGATATTGAAGTGGCTTCGGTTGTAGGGGCTGTGCTAGTAAATTCAAGGCTGCTTGGCTGTCGCTGAAGATAGCCAAGGATTTGTACGCATCTGGTGTCTCTCTTATTTTTTCGTTGAATGACGCTAATGCTATTCTTAACCCCATAGCCTCCATCTCATAGTTTGATATGCCTTTTGCCAGGCCGTAAGCGATCTTGGTTACTGTGTCGATTGTTGCCGCTGCTGCGCCTTTACCTTCTTCTGATGTGAAAGATCCATCTGTGAAGGTGATGTAAGCATTCTTGTCTTTTTCCTTATTTATCTGATCCTGAATCTTCTTCTTAATCTTCTCCCTTTTTTCTCCTAGATTATGAATCATCCATTCGGGTGTCCTCCAGGGGGGATCTGGGTAAGGGTATATTGTCTCGAACTCATTCTCTTGAGGGACAAGAAATACATCTTTCCTAAGTAATAAGTGTATTGGGCTTGGGTGAGTTTCTGGCGTCGTCGTCAGTTCCTTTTCTAGGATTTTCCTAGTCGGGTGGCTTTTGGGGGCTGTCAATCTTTTGTAAATGAACCTATGGGTCGATAAGGTGGCTAGTTCTTTAAACGGCTTCAGATTTGCATCATGTAATACTAATTCTTTGGGTGAGTGTTTGAAGGCCGCTAATGTTAGTCTAGCTGCTTCATATTGTAGGGTGCCTAGGATCCTCTCGGCGCGCGTCTCCGTTTGTGTATTCAGCCACACAGTACACCCAAACAAGATCCTCGGTTTGAGGACTGCATTGATCAGTTTCTTCGTTTCTTTGGGATTGAGGCCCCAGTAACATTTATAAATTTTTCTCAACTGGGCTAGTGTGGCTTTACCCTTGTTTTTCATATGGTAGAGATGCGTTTTAAAAGTGAGCTTTGGATCTAACCAAAGTCCTAGCCACTTGAGTTCATGAATTGGTGTCAGAATTTGATTTCCGAAGTTTAATTTTGGGTTGTCATGCTGGCGGTGGGTGAAATGCATTAGTTGTGCCTTCTTTTTATCAAATATTGCCCGTGGCTGGGCATTTTTTTTTTTTTTTTTT
>MU167236.1:427352-452237 GCA_015951145.1 Cronartium quercuum f. sp. fusiforme G11 | reverse complement strand
TAGACACTGGTAGTAATTAGGTGTCGCTTGCACTGTCGCACGCACTGTCGCTTGCAATGTCGCTCGCACCGTCGAGCTGTCACTTGTCATTAACACGTCATTTTTTGTATTTTTATTTTAAAGTGCAGTTTTGTATTACATAACACACCATGTGAGAGACCAGTAAGTACATAACATAGTTCAACCATAATGTAAGAAACTTGTGACCTTGTCCAGAGAAAGCGGTTTATGACACGAATAGAAATGATCTTATAAAAACCCATATAAGTAAACAAACATATAGACATACCGCTTCCTGTCAAGCACAGATGAGATCGGCCTAGCACAAACACAACAAACAAAAAGAGATAGTGTGGTGTTTGTAGTCGAGTCATCCCAAACAGCCCAAGAGGCCCTTCCTAATCTTCCTCTGGTAAGTATGAGCATGGATCTTCAAATCTGCCCGTTTCTATTATATACTGAGCTAGGATTGGGAACATGTTCAGATCATCCAATATAGCATTAACACTATTGAGATTCATTCAGAGTTCTTCAGCCTTCACCTTCATTTGGAATGCCTTTTGTTGAGTCCTGTATTTGCGACAGTAGAGAAGGAAGTGTGCCATGGTTTTTTGGCACACCACATCCTCGACAAAATTTGGTGGATGCCTTCTTGAACCAATGTAGGTAGCTATTGAGCAAGAAGTGTCCTGTTTGGGGTTGGAAAATCACTGTTGCCTGGCCCTTTTCCAATCCATTTAAGTGCATCAGCAATCTTTATAGCTGGGGTCTTAAATACTGGTTTAGGATTAGGGAAAGCAGACAAGGAGACACTTAGTGCTTTTCAAGTAGCCAGACTCATTGGGAGATGAGTTTTCCTTCCCTCCACTTTTTGCCACCTGTTTCACTGCCTTATCAGCCAATTCATTGAGTGCTATTCCCTTGTGTCCTGGGTTCCAAATTAGGTCTAGTTTGGTGTTCTCTGGCAGGCGGCAAATTTGGGTCTTGATAAATTTAATCAGAGATTGTCCCGGTGTAGTTTGAGTCAGAAAGTGAGCTGCCCTTTCAGAAAGTTGGATCCATGAGTTTGGGTGTATGAGATGAGGATGAAGAATGTTGGGCTGGATGGTGAATCAAGTACACCTGTGCACAGTTCCGCCGAGCTGTTGCTTATGTAATTGTCATTGTACAATGATGTGTTAATGACAAGTGACAGTGCTAGCAACATGAAGGCCCCGCACTGGTGCTTGCACTGCAAGGGACAGCTAATTGCTACCAGTGAGACTACGGTCTACAACAGGACTTAAGGCATTGGGAATGTAAGTAAGAGCAGACTAGGTACTTAAGTAAGTCTCTCTCCTCTTGCTTCCCTCACTCGCGCGCCCGGTCCATTGAGAAGTTCCTGTCTAAGATGAATGAAAGACACGTATAGACATATGCTAGTAGTGTTATGCGATATACTGCTGTCTCATTACTGTAACCCCATACCTCAGACCCATATCTACACAGGGGAAAACTTGAACTCACTTCTAGGTTCTTCCAGCTTCTAAGAACTCGAACAGTGCCCATAGCCAACCGATGGGGCCAATTGACAACTTGAAATAAGGTACAGATGCCCTGCTGAATAACAGGATTCAAGTGAACCTTTGGCTAAGGATCTAAGGATGTGGTTTCATGATGTGTTCCTGAAGATGCTTGTGACATGGGTGGGTTCGGGTACGGTTTTGGCCACAGTTTTGCATCTTATACTGACTTGAAGTCTTGGATGAAGACCTGAATTTTGTACTTTGATTTGTTTGTAGAATTCAAACTACATAGATGAGAAGGAAAATAAGTGACCAATATCTTTTGTTTGGAAGAAAGAAAAAAAAAAAAAAAAAAAAAAGAGTATTGAAAAAGTCATCATCACCAAAAAGGGGAACGAACCATGGTGGTGCCCAAACAGAGTCGAACACTGTTTGGCGCAATAGCATACAACAAATCAAAGCCAATTGTATTTTGGCTGACGTGCGATTGGGCTTGGTTACTGAAGTTCGGTCAGCAAGAAAAGTACTTTTTGAGGTCGGGCGGAATCTTGGCTTTTTTTTTTTTGAGGTTAGGGAGAAGTTTTGCCTTTATGCCTCGGTAGAATTTATGGCGTGAGTGTGCCACACGAGGGCCCCCCCCCCACGAGAGGGGTCTGATCAGGCCTTGGCGTCTCTCTCTCCAATCGCAGCCAAAGTGGGCGGGGAGCCACCCTCGTTTACGACAAATTCTGAACCGTCCGCAGCGCTTGGCACTGCTCGGCAGCTTGGGACGAGCTCTCAGCTACTGGTGAATGTCTAATCCTGGCTAGCCCCTGGGTCCATAGAAGGTACATAATACTACATATGGATGATTCGTTCGTGAACACTTGAAGTTGAAGTTGCTCAACTTGGCAAGAAAAGGTGTTAGGATATATAAGTGTCAAGGCTTTCAGGATCTCCGGATCATCCTCGACTTCCGCGTATTCTTTTTCCTTCTCTCTATGCCTCCTTTTAAAGTTCATTAATTTCTTTTCCTTTTTCTACTGAAACCCTTCTCACATAATTCAAATAACTTTCTCGTTGATCCTTTTCGAATCAAAAGTTTTCTCTTGAACTTTTTTTTTTTTCTTTGGTTAGAAGTAAAGTGTGTGCTTGGAGTGTATCGGGCATAAGCAGTATTGTTCTTGAGAATGAATGTTCGTGAATGAGTCATAGCGACTCGAGAAAGCGTTTGTTGTGTGTGTGAACAGGTCTCTGGGAATGAGCCGTGCGTGACTCGCGCTGATAAATACTGGACCATTTTTTGTAATACCTCAGATTCTTTTCCTCATCGGAATAGAATCTGGGAGTACTCATTTTTCAATTCTCTTTACTACGACAGATACAACACTTAGTCCTCATCTTTAATTCTGTCACAGAACTCCTTTATCTTTTGCCTTTCTCTTTATTTCTGATCCCTGTGCCTCTCGGCCAGGTCTGTACCTCAGCTTACTGTCCACTTTGGCTATATAGCCCACCTCTTTTGTTGTTCGAGCTACTGACGCGTCAAACTGACACCCCAGGTTGTTATTCTTCCTTGCTCAAAACTCCTTTTTTTTCACAAAAGGCTATGGTCATCAACAGCTACTTACACGGGTATTGTAGTAAAGTATTCATGACGCCCATAAGGGAACAGAGAGGCGCAGATTCTGGTGTGCACACTTAAAGATGCACTCAATTTCTATTGACATGAAAATAGTGTGATCTGGTAAAGAGTCGAAAGATCGGATGCACGAAGATGAATGAATAGGATTCGGGTGTCTAAAGAAGAAATTGAGTATAAGCACTGGCTGGCCTCTAGTAAGGAAGAAAATGCCCAAAATTTTGACAAAAAAAAAAAAAAAAAATCATGACGCTTTTCTAGGAGTCCAACCACACAAAAAGCTCAATTCCTCAGTGAAAAGCTTTTGAAAAGTCATTGGGGGATTAAACTGAGCGCCGCTGGATGATTTACCAATGGGATTTAAGGAATTGTTTCGACATGGCAATTGAGATCTTATCACCAACTCTCAACATATTTTGAACGCAAAACCAGAAAAACAAAAAAATCAAAAATCATATCACCACAGTCATCCACACTTTACTTACCAACCGATACCAATTACTTTTACCACAGATTACGCCCAGTCAAACCATTTTTTTTTTTCTTAACCACCCAATCTACAAACCGTAAAGCACTCACCCTCACCGCAATTAAAATGTCATCTCCTACCACCACACCCAAAGCTCCAAGCACACTCCCTCCAGATATTTACCAAACAGCTATCTTATTGCAGGCGGAAGAAGCCAGCAAAAAGATCACAAACATTACCAGCCTGCCTCACAATGGACAATCCTTCAAAAGTGAGTCCTCACAACTAGGGCCCTGGAAGGCTTTACTTAAATGCTGATAATATCCTACCTCCCTTGCGTCAGATTACTTCCTTGCTTCTGTTTTGACGCTGGACAGAGACACTCGAGCTTATCTTGCCCGAATCACGTGGAAGGTGAGATATTATAGACTTTAGCCATGAACTATTGCTTTTCCCTGTTCTTCCCTGGGAACTAGAATGAAGTCTGATGATTAACTCTAATTTTGAATCAATGTTTTTTTTTGGTTGGCTACCTACAGAGACTGGGGATATTTTTTGGAAAGAAAGGTAACTTGATGTCATTAAACGCATTGAAAACTTGGATGAAAGATCTCGAAGAGAAATTTGAAGCTAACAAATACCACACCAAAGCTTTGAGCATGTGTCTTTCGCCACACTGGTCAAATAAAGAACATAAGCACTTAATCCAGACTCTAATTCCTTTTGCGAAAACGATGTTTTTGAAATCCAAAGCTGATCAAATCGAAGAAGTTGTGTTGTGGGTTAGATTGGCTAGAAACGACCGACGTCATCGGTTATTTGATAAAAAAGTCAATCACATCTTACCAACAATCTTTACAATATCTACATTTAAGCAACTTTCGACCTTTAAGTTTTATATCCCCCATCAAGTTTCCAGAGTCCCGGAAGGACTTCTTGGCTGGCTGATAGATCAACTCCCGCACCTTCATACAGTCGTTCTACACGGTCAGAAGCGTAGACCTCATGACCCTGACCACGATGCTGTTGAGACACTTGAAGGGCATGATCACGACGATGATCGAGACTTCCACGCGGGAAGATTTATGGATCTCGGAAAAGCGCTTGCATCTCGGACCCAGCTCAAGTCTCTGAACCTAAGAAGCTTAGCAACATCAAACACAAACTGGTTACAACTCAAATGGCAAGGGCAAGTTAAAGAGTTGGTGATTGGATTCGCCAATTCAGGTCTTCAGAATGATCATATTCCTTTTGCTCACATTTTCCATAAGACTTTGGTAAGCTTGTACCTTGTTGATGATTTGATGGAAGAAGAAGAGCAAGGAAATTTAGAGCAGGTAAAAGATTTCAAATCCCTTAAATTTTTAACCTGTTGTAAAGCTCCCATTCGATATTCGAGTGTAAGTTTATTCCCGAATTTAGAATGTATGACACTCTCTAGGAGTTTATCTACAATTCCTACTTTAAAATCACAAATTCATAAAGGTAAATCAAGGGGAAGAGTTTATTGGCCAATGCTCAAGACTATCAATATCTTTAAGAATCACCCACAGGCGCGTTCAAAATCTAAAGCATTCAAGTTTCAGAAAACAAAAGATCACTTTACTGAAAAATATTCTATTGAACTTTGCTTGGTCGACGTGAAGGGATGTACACCGACTTCTGCTAGTTCTGCATTACACGGAGAGGAAAACGTTCTTCCCGGATGGTCTTACGGTCTTTCTGAAGCCACAGATCAGGATTCTTACCTTTACCCCTATCCAAGATTTTCTTCTTTGTAAGTTTTACTGGTATTAAGAATTGAATGATATTGTAATCGGTGATCTCTTTCTTGCTACATAGTTTTTAGACCTTTTTTTTTCTTTGTAAATACAAATTAGGAAATTGATAAATCACGCCGACCTGAAAACAGGTCGGTCTGAGGATTATTTCAGTCTGAAGGATGGATGTGGATGGGGGATGCCCTTGGAATCTAATTAGAATACTGCTCTACAATAAGTACCTGTTAAGCCCCCAAGGTACTTAATGTCTAAGCTAAGTGATTTGTCCATCTAAACCCATATCTCGTACCTCCACATCCCAGTCTGTATGGTCAACTAAGTGACGTCTCCCCTCACTGACCCTGTCCATTCCCATCGCTCAAGAACCGGCTTTAGGCCATGGGACCATTCTCATCAACGCCCTATCAATATGACCCAGTCAACCCACCTTACCTCTCTCGTATCCTCACAACTGTCTTCCTAGTTCAATCACCTATTCCGCCAGGTCAGCTTTCGCCTGAGCTTGTGCCTCACAAGTTTCCCATCGAACTCCTTCAAAACGGTCTAGCCGCTCTCAAACTCGAGTTGACGGCAGCATCTCATCAGGCCTCAACCTCAGTTCCGGTCCTTGACACAGAGAAAGAGACAAGGTCGGATGAATGTAGGCAGGTCGATATCACCAATGAGCAACTCACTATCGATCAACTTGGTCAGTTGGCCGAAAATACTCCCACCGTCATGTCCCGAGAGGAATTCGAGGCTTTTTTCAGGATACTCGATTGTGCTCGAAAATCAGACGTCCAAGTACTAGAGAACCCGAACCAAGAGAAAGCTTCGATAGAAGTCATACCAAGCTCTTCGACACAATCAGCCAAACGGCCTCGATCGAGTTCTTCTATGACTCCTCAAACAGATAAAAAAGCAAGAAGGACAACAGCGACATTTGCACAAAAGATTGAGATCTTGAATTGGTTTCATGCTCACGGACAGAGTCAGACCGGTACCGCCAAGCATTTTGATCCAATTTACCCCGAGTTACGCATCAAGCAACCGCTCATCTCAGCTTGGGTTAAGGATGAATCATATATTCGATCGATGGCTCCTCCCGGCTCGACTACTGCTAAGCGCGTCCGAAATACGACTCATCCGCAAGTGACAGCAATGCTTGAAGAGTGGGTTCAACAGGCTATCGTTGCTAAGGTCAACATCACTGGCGAAGTGATATGCGAGAAATGGAAGCACTTTGCACAGCTCTGTGGGATCCCTAGCGCCGAGTGGCTATCGTTGAGTCATGGCTGGCTGGATGCTTTCAGGCAGCGAAACGGTCTCAGGCACTTTAAGCAGGCTGCTCAGCTCTCAGCTAATGCTGCCAAACAGCCTGAGCCTGACCTTACTCGATTGCTTGCTATCACCTCCCAATACGCTCCTGAAGATATCTACAACATGGATGAGACCGGCTTATTCTATGCGTAAGCTTTCACTTTTTCATATCGTTGGCATTTCGAGTCCCGGCTTACCAATCTACCCGTTTTCACTCTAGATTACCTCCTGACAAAGAACTCGCGGAAGGCCAAGGCGAAGAAGCGCAGAAGTTGAAGGCGCGTCTAACGATCGTGCTTGCGACTAATGCCGATGGCTCAGACCGACACCCGCTCCTTTTCATCGGGAAGACGGAGGAGACGATCACAGACCCAGAGGCAGGCATTGAGTATCGTCAGAATGTTAAGGGGACTATGACGCCGTTAATTTTTCAACAATGGCTTACATCCTGGAACGTTCGACTTGCTAATTCCGACCGTAGACCCGTTCTTCTACTCATCGATGATTCATCAACACATAAACTACCTACGGGTTCCCCACTATCACATATTCGAATAGAGTCCACCGGAACCATCTCACAACCGATTATGCTTGGAGTTGTACAGTCTTTCAAGGCTCATTACCGTCGTCGGTCCACCGGTCGAGCCATTAGTAGAGTCGAACAACTTCCTGCATCTGAGATTTATGCTATTGATCCGATCACGGCTATGCGACTCTGTCGGAGCGCTTGGAACGCCGTCTCCATTCAAACGGTTCTCAATGCTTGGACTGCGAGCGGGTTGGTCGGTCATCATACCTTTCGGTCTCTTAACGAACAAGTTTCGAGGTCTGGTTGTGAAGCCTCTGAGCATATCATACACGTCTCTCAGCCTACTCCAGAAGCCTCCGGCTCTGTTCAGCAAATTTCTGAGCCTGTGATACAAGTCTCTGAGTCTGTTCTGCAAGTCTCTCAGCCCGATGAACAAGCCTCTGAGTCTATCCCACAAGCTTCCAAACCTGTTCCACAACACTCTCAGACTGGTTCTGAAGCTTGTGAACCTGTCATACAAGTCTCTGAGCCTATCACACAACCCTTTGAGCCCCCTGCGTTGTAAGAATATACACTTCATCCTCTCTTCCATTTCTTACCACACTGACATTCTACTGCGATCTTTTACTATCAGACTTTCCGAACTCACCCCGCTCGACTCCAGGACCGAAATCTCAAAAGACATTCAAGTACTCCAAAACCTAAGCGCTCTAACGCCCCAAAACGCAATGTCCGTCTCCGAACTGCTCAACCCTCCAAATGAATCGAATACAGACCCAAGTTTATGGACACCAGAACAAATCTATAACCATATGCGTAAACCTGGATCACCTAAAAGAATAAGTCAAACTACTTCACCATCAATTGAAAAGGTTCAAGAAGCTGTAAAAACTTTACAAAGTTATTTAGAAAATGATGATTCTAAGGAAGGACAAGAACTTGAAACTTCGTTAGAAGCTTTTGGTCGTAGACTTATTCCTAAAAATTTGATTATAAATCATAATAAGAGTAAACGTTCAACAAGTAAAGGACAAGAGAAAGTAATAGAAGAGGTTGAGATTAATCAAGATATTGAAGAACAGGATAAAAATGATCAAGCTTTAATTACTAATTTTTTTGAGTTAGCTCAAAGATGATTGATCCATCATCTTTTAAGATATATCGAATTAAATAATTGTGAATGAATATTAAAATCAAAATAGGTTTGATCAGGTCTCTCTCTTTCTCTTTTGGGGTGTTTTATATATATATAAGGTTGAGGTTTTTGTTGTCATTTAATAGGAATCCTATGTTACAAGAAGGAGGGACGGGGAAGGTAAAATATTCAATACATCTTAATCCTTGTTAAAGTCTTAAATTTTCTTTTTTTTTTTTTTGGATTGTATCATAGAAACAGAAAAAGCAAATTCTATCTGTCAACAGTTGATAAGTGGTTCGCGCAAACCCAGCTTGTGCCTGTATCACCATCCTGGAGTGTTGGTCAATCAATGCCCCTAATTTTTTTCATGATGCTACATATATCGGATTTCTTTTGACAACGTAGGCTGCGTATTTTTGACAGGTTAGAGGGAACTATCTGAGATGTTGTTGTAGAATATTAAAGCGTTGGGACGTGGCCTATAGAAATTAAGGATCATTTGACAAAAGCGTAGGGAATCATCACGAGTGATAGGTCTCTCTCGTCAGGATCCTTTGTGATATTCACACACCTCCACACACACAGTAAGAGAGAAAGGCAAAGCAATCGTTTCCTGGATATCATCATATCCCTTCTAAAACGCTTATGTATCGTTGGAGGTTTTTTTTTTTTTTTTACTTGTTTGTGAGGAGAAATTAGTATGATTGTGAAATATATATTTTTTCAAAAAGTTTTACCTAAATATATCATGATAATATATATATTTATATATTCATTCATACCATTATTCTTTTTGTATATATATATATATATATATATATATAAATATCTTCTTCTTCTTTCTTTACTTACTCACCATCCACCAGCACTTTCTTCTCTTTATCCTTCTGAGGTTTTTTTTTTTTTTTTTAAAAAAAAAAAACCTCAAATATATATATATTGAAAAGAGGGGTAATATTAAATATTAAGTAAATATATAAAATGATTTTTTTTTGTGTGTAACTGTAATCAAAATCTATATATATATATATAAAAAAAAGGGTGGGTGGAGGGGGGGGAAGCAAACTGAAAGCAATAAAATCAAAACCCTGGCACTAAAAAAAAAAAAAAAAAAACCATAAACTATCAGATAGAATCACCTTCATTTCCCATATGCCATTTTTTTCTGAGCAAAGACTTCTTGCTTTCGCTTTTTATTTCGATGTTTGGCATCACCTCTTGACGCTTTTCGCTTCGCTGATGCTTCTGGATGATTGATAGCCTAGATTGGATTGAATGTTAACGAATGTCAGTGAAATCTAAACAAGTCCCAATAATACGAAAAAAAAGGGAAATACATAAATACCTTCAATGCTTCCGCAGCTTTCCTCTGATGTCGCTTCTCTACTGCTTTTGTCCTCAAACGCTGATAGACCGCTGAGAATTTGGTTGTACCCACTTTATCGCGCAAAAATTCTTGTACTTCGCGCGCCAGGCTCTGCAAGTCGACTTTAGTCAAATCACATCAGTTAGAACACCTGTTACTAAATATCAGGATCAGCGAGGAGAAAAAGATGTACCCATTTGTGGGTCTTTGGTATTTGCATCTTCCATGATCCTATAGATTGGAATCATTAAGGGCTGTAGGATTACGTCGAGATCATCGGTGGATAGATGATTGATCAGGGCTGCAAAGCACCTCAAGACTGATATTGGTTCAAGTGACCATCTTCGCTGTTAGCAATTAAGATAGTAAGCAAGCATCGAGAAAACAGATTAGCTCAGACAGATCCAATACCATCTCATATGCGAAAAAAAAAGCTTACTCCGTCTTCAGACGCAAATATACTAGGCCTTTTAGCATGGGCCAAGTTGGCTTGTCGACTAAGCCTCCGGACCATTCTCATCAGCTCAACGCCTGAACACGTGATCTTCGGTTTGGGGAGTTCGTAGTCGGAATCACTCATCTCATCCGCTTCGCCCTCCGGCTCAAACTCGTGGTCGCTCGCAGCGATTGTCTGTAAGTTTTGCCCATCGGGAATCCGGTCTCGAAGTGTTTTCAGTACAAAGAATATATTCTTGACTATTTGTAATGCTAAAGGTTCGTCTAATTTCTCGCTTCTAAGTTGCAAGCTCGACTTTCGAGAAATCTTGACTAGTTGTTCCGTAGGTTCCGCTAATGCACATGGGCTCGAAAACCACGTGCCTACAAGCCTAGCAGCTGAACTACGTACCCACATGTGCGGGAACAACAGTAAGTCTTGTACTGACGCCCAGCCATCGTGCTTCGTCCCAAATGCGATCCGATCGGGGACGATTTTGTACACCTTCGATAGGCCTTGTAAGGTTTGATACGCGATTTGCCAATCCAGAGAAGACTCGGATTCGTCCTCCTTTTCGACAGTCAGAAGCTGGTCAGCAATCGTCTTCGTGGTAGAAAGCAGTAGTCGATGAATCCTGTCAAGCGTGGTTGAGTCCTTGGCTGCTCTGATCTCCGCGTAGACTGCCAGAAGCTGTAAGGCGGTCCGTATGAGGCCACCTTGACTCTTCTTACTTTGATGCCACGTGAAAAGCCTCTCCGCAAACTCGGTAGCTTTCGCTGACTCCACCCTGCGAAAAAGCACCTTCACCACCTCTAGCGCCATCTCTTTGCATTTGGGCGAGTCTTCATTGGCCACCGCCATCACAAGACCGATAAACCAGAGGTCGGCATGCTTTCCTACCACTTCGGCTCCAATCTTGCTCGTGATGGCGTTCAAAATTTCCAAGACTGACTCTCTTCCACTCTCATGCTCGTAAGAAAGGTTCTTGACAAGGAACTCCATAGAAGTCGTCATCCGACCCTTGCCTTGCGGATAGTCTAATAAGAACTGTAGATAAATCGCTCGACAAACTTCCCTCACTTGAGCTGCTTGAGCTGTCACGAGAACATGTGCAATACGGTCCATCAAATCATAAAGTTCAGGAGCTAAGAACTTCTTAGCCATGATACCGCGCAAAAGTGCGAAGAGGGTCAGTTGACGAGTCGGGTCTTCAAGGTCAGGCGCGATCATCTTCAAGAGAGCCGTGAGTTGTTTCTCCGTGAGCTCGACCACTTTACAATCTCTGATCACGCTTCCAAGCGTCTTGAGCGCGATCTGGGACAACTCAGACTCCGATGTTCCGATATGTGATACCACCGACAACATCTGCCGAACAATCACGCTTGCAGACTTTTCGACCGAACCTAATGGAAGCTTGATCAAGATTCCCATCACCCTCAACCCGCGACCCAGCACCTCGCTATTATGTGAATAGAGTGTGTTACCGACCACCGCCACCAATGGGTCGATGAGTTCCAGATTCGAAGGCTCGTGAAGGTTGAAGTCACCTTTTCGGTAAAGGGCTTGGAACAAGTCTAAACCCAGACTGACAAAGTGATGTGCGTTTTCCTCATAATGATCGGCTCGAACCTGGTTTTTGTCGGATAGGACGAGCTTATAATCCGTTGGCTTGATGACCCGTCGAGTGTTCTTGTCAGCTCGATCTTTGAGCAGATCGGAGTTACGCGCAATGAGCGTATGAACGAGCTTTAAAACCGTCGGGGCATCGAATCGGCGTCCGTTGGCAATTATTCCAGCGGTGAGTCTTCTGAAAGATTCGTCTAGTTGCTTTAACGCTCGGGCTGAGCGCGTACTCTCAAGGACACCCCGAAATGGACGCAAGAGCTCAGTGAGTTGGGCAGAGCTCGAGAGCCGACTGACGAGCATCTGTAGACTCTCAAGTGATCGCGAAGAACGAGTCTCAACGAACTTGGTCTTCGCCTTCAATTCCTTCGATTGCCGTTCCTTCGCTGGCTCCCCAAACAAATCTTCACTCAACACGGTCATCATGGGCCCCACCACCTCTTCGGGAAGTTCGCTGTCAGTCCACTCGCTAGTCTTAGCCAGGATCGCAAAGAGCACATGCGCTAGGACGTGAACTTGAGGTCCTCGTACCAAGGCTGACCGTAACTCTTTCACGACGACCACTAGACATTCCTTGGGTAACAGGAAGGCGATATTGGCCATTGCACTTCGTGCTGATTGACGAGTTTCTTGATGGGTGGATTTGAGAATCTGTGACAAGCTAGAAACTACGCCTGCGATCGCAAGCTGCTTCGCTGTACCAGGCAAGAACGTAGCAACAACAGCTACACCTTCAGACATCATGATCCTGAGGCTTTCATCTGGTCCACCTTCCTTCTGCTGTTCCATGAATCGAATCAACCTTGGTATCAATCGACTAGACACCATTTCCGATACGTGTGCAGGGGCAGACGTAAGAGAATTTTCTTGATCGGCCGTACCACTAAGATCGAAGTGAAAGTTCCTCAGAATAGAGACCACCACCCTGACGAGGGTCTTGTTGACAGTCTCAGGCGAGAGGATCAACTTTATGTAAAACTGTAAGATCGCATTATAAGCCGACCACGACAGGGCCTTCACCACCCTCCCGATGGTCCGTACGGCTTCGTTCACTACTTCCGCATCTATCCTCGTCGTAGCCTTAGGAGCCAACGTATGAACCAATAATGGACAAAATATGTCTAATAGGACCTTGCTACTCAATCGACCATTTTCTGCCTCATCCGCCAATCTTCTCAATGCACGAGTCCTACGATGAGATTGAATATGATATATATTTAAAAAGAAATTGGCCTCCTTATCACCATTCACTAACAAACATTTCATTTCCGTTAATTCGGTCACATCCGGCAGGTTCTTTTCAACTGCTGATGATATGACAGTCAAGATATCTTGTCGAATGATCTCCGCTTTGGATCGCAAGGCTTTCTTTAATCCGGGCATCATCACTTTGGTTAAAACTTGTCGTAAGTTGATGTCCTGAGGTCTAGTGGCAAGGATATCTAGGTAGCGGGTGATCAGAAGCGCTGAGCTACTTCTCAGACTTAGTTCATCCTCATCACGGATTTGATACAGCGCATGATAGACCAAGATTTCCCATTCCAAAGGACCGAATTGCTTGTGTAAGGATTCATTAATTTCCGAGAAAGCATCTAGTCGTTTCTCGAAATCTGGCTCGTCCAAGCGTTTAGACGAAAAACAGTTGAGGTCGGCAACCAGTCTGATGATAATGTTTGCTTGTAGATCGGAACGATGGATGCTGACAGCTTGAAACGCTTTCACGAGCGCCCCTCTCCCTTTCCGTCCGGTGATGGTTTCGAGGAAAGTGGAGAGTGTCTTTAGCGTAGCCGGCAGACTCGCAATCTTCGGCGCCTTGCCAAGGAACTCGGAAAGAATCGTCAACAAGTCGGTCTGGACCACCTCCGGAACCCGTCGCTGACGTTTGGAGAGCAAAGGCAGGATCAATTCACAAAAACTCTCGGCGTGTTCAGTCTCTGTGATGAATGGCACTAATCCCGAGAGCAGATTGATTTGTCGGCGACCAGCTGGCGTAGCATAGGAAGCCGCCACAGACGATCGACGTAAGAGTTCGGCAAGATTAGGCAGGAGGACGCCGAAGTAGGATGTCAACAGGCGCTGAGAGGAGTACGCAGTCGCTGAATCGACGTGTCGTAAGATGTTCTCAATGATATCAAACACTCGATTGATCACTTCTTGTTTAACATTCGGAACTGCTAGTGTCTTGAAAACAGCAGTGAGAACGTTCGGGTCATGATCGACCAACAATAGCAGATGCTCCCGACGAGTTGACCAGATATGGAATAGGTCAAGAAGCGCTGACGGAGCTTGAGCAGATTCGGACGCAAACGCTGGTAATCGAGGTCGAATGACTACGCTGAAGATTTGTTCGATCCAAGCTTCGAAAGAAAAAGTTATTGAGGCGTGCTTGAAAAAGCTTGTGAGTCGATGGATTCCTTGGGTGCGCATCTTTTTGTACTGCCCAACAAGCGAACCTTCGATATCGGTAGTGGGTTCGGCGGCTGATACTATCCTTGACTGAGCGGTGGTGATTAAACCAATCACGGTGTCTAGAAGCTCGGGCCATCGGGAAGATAGATCTCGTCCCATGGACTTCATCACGTCGCCCAACATAGTGAGAAACCCGAGTTGTTTCTTGACGCATGCGGTCGTACCCGATGTTTTGGACATAGACAATGACTTTAATGGACTTAGCATCAAGTCAACTAACAGGTCAAGTTCACTTGCCGAACAGCTTTTCAGGGCCGAGAGAATCGCTGATCGACGAGGAGCCTGACTCTGGGCAGTAGAACCTCGACCTCCACTCATCAGCATACAGCCGTACAAGACCCGGATCGCTACTGGGATCACCTCGGCTCGGTCGCCGTCAGAAATTTGATCGCCGTCAGAAGCTGATGAGAACTTCAAAAGAGTGTCTCGGAATTTGGACGAGTCTAAAAGGTCTCGCAAATTATCTTGATGACGGACGATGCCACCGTCTTTCCAACTCAAGACACAGTCTAGCGCGAGAGTTCGCAACGATGGATCCGGATCTGCCAGGAGATTGTAAAATGCTGTTCGAAGCTCTTGAGATCGATAGAGAGACTTCGGGTTTGTGAATTTGGACAGAAGTGGCAGCCAATTCACTAATCGCGTACGAGCAGCTTTACCCAGCACATGACCTTGCTCCACATCGTCTTCATCGGGCTGACAAAATTTAAAGAATGCGTCGATGACAAGCTTGTTGTATTTTTGCGCAACCGCTGAGTTATGGCATAGCAGATCAAGTAATTGAACCTCGTAGTTACGTATATCTAAGCGAGATTCTAATTTTTGCGCCTATAAGCAATCACAAGGAGAACGGTCACTTAGGTGGCGAAGGAATTCTTCCGGGTGAGTGGAACATACCTCGTTGATTCTCTTGATTCGTTCGCTTCCAAGATCTTCTATTCGAAGCCTTTCGAGCAAGTTTAAATTTGTACACAAAAACTGTGACTCATCTGAGAACTTGCAGATCACTCCTGCAACTCCACTGCTTTCTGAAGGCCCGTAAAACTGTGCGGGGGGCGTCCAACGAATGTCTAGGGAGTCATCAAGAACTAGCTCGAGTTCGCTCCACACAAGTTTCCAAAAACTTGTTGAAAAACGCTCGTTGATCATTGTTAGGGCCTTGATACTTTCCTCCCACAACGGTTTGAAGTGAACTTTCAATTGAGCTATTGAAAAAAAAAAAAAAAAAAGATTGTTTAAGTCAAATGGTACTCATTCAACAAATGCCAAAAAAAGAAAAAGTAACTGACACAAAATGTATCTTTGAGCGACATCCACCGACTTGGAATCCTCATGCAAGCTGGAATTGGATTTGACCATGATTCCTAACTTACGAATATGCATTTGGCGATCCCGTGCATTCTCGACTAAGAGAGGCGTCTGTTCGATTATCAGACATTGGTCGATGATTTTCTCTCGAACGGTGTCTTCGTTCAATGAGGCCAAAAGCGTGAGGGTTTGAAAGCGAACACTGGAACTTTCGGAGAGGAGGGCAGGTTGAAGGTGAGGGTAAACTGAGTCGAAGGGCGGTAGAAGATGTTTGGAATTTGCAAGCTTGACGTCGTGGCATAGCCCACAAATCTCCTGTAGCATATTTCGATGCCATCCCCATAACTCCAACAGACGGGGGATTCCCGCAATCAATCCATTGCACATAGGAGCTTCGTAGAGCGTGATGATAGATCGGACTAGCTGGATCATTTGAGATACCAACATCGTTTGATTGAGAGGATTTCCGGACTGGTAGTCTGTACGGTATTGAGCACGCATCACACCAACATCCTCGGCACTGGATTCTAGAATCTGACCAATCGAACCCTCAAATAATCGAAGCCACTTCTCAACTGGCGCTTTTGTCTGAATATGCTGCCGATGTTTAGGGTCAGGTGATATGTTGACAAAGACTTGGAGCCAGTCCGACGCTTCGCGAAGTGATGAATTCAAAAGTCGATTCGAAGGTTCATCGGATGAGTTAGGTAAAGCAGTAAGGCCTTGCAGATTTCCTACAATCGACTTAATTGCCCAATCAACCTTTTGAACAATCGCGTCCAATAATGACTTAGGTAGACTAGATTTCTTGCCCACTCCGGCAAGATCAGCCATCAAGCTAGCTGTAGCGAGGGAAGTAGGCTCCGGACTCGAGTCGCTCGGAGGTAGATGAGCTTGTACGAGGGGCCATAAATTGGGCAAGAGGAAATCATCGAGAAACGGCCAATCCAATCGGTACAATGCTGAACAGATTGAGTATGTATAACGAAGTGGTATCAACACTGGATCGGGACGTAGGATACTTGAAATCAATTTCCGAGTTTCAGGGACCGCAAGAAATTCGCCGGTACTCTTTACAGAAGCCATAAGATTTAGGCAACATGATGTGACGACGGGATAAAGCTGAGCTGGGAGCTGCGTCTTTCCGCTAGCCATGAGATCAACTAGATGGTATAGCGCCTTGAACGTCTCGGCCTTCTTCGACTCTGTGGACATTAAAGTGACGGTATGAGTCAAGCTTCAAAGCGGCGGACAAGACAATCGGTGGTAGTTCAATGGCATGGAATGCAGCCTACCTGAAACCTTAGATCCTTGGCGCACTCCAGCAATGACGGACAAACTTTGAAGAGATACCTGGAGCGACAATATCGTTCGAGAACCATCCGTGTGCTCGGTATTGGTTGGGCCACTTTCGAGTGAGTTGAAACAATCTTTTGTCTTGGAAATCATATGAGACAAAACGCTGTCAAAGTGTTCAGCATTTGAGTGATGTAAAACGGCGATGAGGGCCCCTTGTAATACTCCAGTAGACAAAGAGACTTCAGATTGAACTCCATCGGCTTCTGAAGATGCTGATTGTTTGATGCAAGAATGTAAAGCAGAGAAAATTTCACTAGCTCGTGAATGCAATCGATGATCTATCGTCTGATACAAGCCAATGTGACGTCAAGACATCAGCTCAGTATGCCAAATTCAAAGCGCCCTAATATCGAATTCACTTTACAGCTCTCTGCAATAGCCCAAGTGATACCCTCAGCAAACACCCTAGCTCCACCTTTTTCTTCACCTAGAAGGTTCTTTTTTCCTACCCCTTTTCGATCAAGTTCTTGTTTTTCTTTCCGTGATCTAAGTTGACCTTCTCTTGTGATTTCATTCGATTCAACTGATGACAGATCATCGAGCATCATTTGAATGAGCGCAGTTGAGCAATTCTTCTTACGGACTAGGAAGGCTAAGGACGTAGCTAGAAGCCTACGAGTAGAGGGGTTCGTAGTGTTTAATACGCCTTTGAGAATTTTGTGTCGGCTTTGATCCACAAGGACGGGTTTTAGGTTTGAGGATATCGGTGTATTGATATCTGGAAGTTCGTCGGTAGTGGGGAGTATCTCGTCCTCTTCGTTCGGATTAGCTTCGAGGTCCTCCACCTTTGTAGGGCACATCTCCTCTGGTGCTCCAGAATCACTGATAGCATCGTCATCCGAACCCATCATATCTGGCTTATCCGCTGCTACATCGTCGACCGCTTTCTTCCTAATGTCTTCTAGCTCAAATCCGGGGGTATCAGAGTCGTTTGATGGAGCTCCCAAAGCAACACGAGCTAACTGCCAAATTCTTTGTAGTCTGCTATTTCCAAGTTGTCTACTTTCATCGGATGATATCAAGTCCTTGGCCAAAGTCTTGAAGAGATGTACAATAACTTGTGTAGCTTTTTCTAATGCTAAAGGATCAGGGTTGGGTAGATTGATAAAATACAGCAATGTGATTAAAATTCGTTCAAATGAGTTCGGGATTTCAGGATCAGAAGAAGGTTCAAGTAAGGCGGTTGATAGGTCAACAATCAAAGGAGCAAGAAGGTCAAGAACTGTCAATGCTGCCAAATCGACTCTCTCCCTAGCTTTGAGTAATTTTCGCTTTTGCTCTTTTTCAGCTTGTACACTCTGATTTTTTCGATCTTGTAATGAAGATTGAGCTTGAAGGAGTTTCTGAGGTTCTTCATTGATCTCATCCTCGTCACTAGTTTGAATTGTAAGCGCTGTGCAACATGCATCGATAACCTGTTCTTTGTGATGTACTAAAAGAGGTAAACTTCGACTCAGAGGCTCGATTCTTCGATGAAGTTTGGCGAAAGGGGTCGATAGGTTATCAAGCGAAGCATCTTGAAGGGCCGAAGAAAAATGACAATCGTGACCCTCCTTATGTTCAGATTCTAAGGCAAAGCTCGGGTGTGTAGAAACCACATTAGTGAGGTTAAGCTTGAGTTTTTTTGACTGCGAAGCCGCCGAGCTGAACTGAATCAATCAGCAAAAACAAAGAAGGATGTCAGAACATGCAATAGTCGTCAAGTTTACAAATCAAGAAGATAGTCTTACTTTGAATCTGGACTCGACTAAAAGTTGATCGGATCGCTTTCGTTTTGGTGGCTTTTGAGTTGATGGAGTATCCGCAAAAGTTTGCTGCCTTGCCGGCATCGATGTTGCAGTAATTCTAGCCATCCTACGATCCGAGGGGAGGGTTTAAATTGGCACTCCAAGAGTAAAACCGTGTCGTACTTGTTGTTTTTGAATTTAAAGCCCAGCCAAAAAAAATGTTGAAAATTCGAGGACACCAAAAAAATCGCGGGCTAGACGTTGGCTGCGGGCTACGTGACTGTTGTACTGTAACAAGACATCTGAGAGCTCACGTGACAGACTGATAGATGCGGCCGCCGGATCAGGTGACTCTTGACTCTCATGTGTGGCCCATGTTGAACCCAAAGCCAGACAAAAAAAAAAAAAGATAGGGAGAAGAACAATTGTAGGGAGGCCAGAGGCATGTAAACTGTTCAGAACGCGCTTATAGTTGCACTGCATCAAAAACTAAAACACACATAAAAAACCTATAAGAATTATTGAGTCATTAAATGACTTTGAATTGCATGTCAGTAGGCCGTTTCAAACTACAAAAGTTCCTTTGTAAAACCCTTATACTTCTTGATGTGGGAAAAATATCTATTGGTCCAGAAGACCATGACACCACCAACAATTTTGAGACAAATGAAAGCATTTGACTCAACTCCCCTCATTGCCAGGGGACCTTGGATGTTCTTGTCTGATGTTGAGTCAAATGTGCTCATCTAACTGATCAAGATTGTTGGTGATTTATAAGCTGTGATAGGGACCAGAGAGGACAGGAAATGTTAGACATAGGGTCTCCTGATACATATCTTCAGATTGAGTTGCTTGACAAAATATAAACTTGAACAGTCCCTCTCACATGGTGGTGATGAATTGATGCCCATGAGGGGAAATTGATTTGCCCAGCCCATCTATCAAATGTGGGTCAGGCCAATTTACTGCGGATTGGCCCAAAATTCCACCACAATTTTGCCTTCCAGCAGGCAAGTGGCTGCGAATGCATTGACTCTATTTATCTGGGCCAATTGATTTCAACTCATGGACCTCAAGTCATCCCCACTGTGTCACATGCAGAAACCCAGAGCCTGTAGAGGAACAAAATACCTGTAATCACAAGCCAAATGTGATCTCAAGAAAAGGAAATCATATGATATTTTAGCTTTTTGACAGCATGCTCACTCTGTAAAATTACACACTGCTTCATCAAATGCAATATCAGATTCTTTATCAAAATGTGGTAATATGATGCTGTTGAATAGTGAGACAAAACAAGATGAGACTCATGCTCACATTTGGGGACAGGGAGCCCTGAGACCTCTCTAGGACATACCTGGCCCTATGGCATGGCAGAAAGCCCCTGCCAGCCCTTGGGCTTTGCACCAGGGAAAGTTGAAATGGGGCAAAAAGAGTGAGCATGAATGTGTAACCAAAAGGGATAGGGAAGCCCTGGGGCGCCTCATGGCTGGCCAGGCCATGCTCATAGGGCCAGGTGTGACCATGAGATGATAATGGCTAGTTTTGTGCATATTTTCCCACTTTTTCATCTCACAAGGGAGAAGGTGGCCAAAAGGATAGGTAATTCTAGGTTTATATGGGAAAAAAACCCTATACAAAACTAACCAAGACCCTCTTAGTGAGTGAGCCTGAAAGAGAGGGAATTATAGCTTATCCAAAAAAAAAGTAGAGTTTTTGAACATAAATACAACTACCCATGCCCTTGTTGAGGTACAAAATTACTCATATTCAAGTGTATTCAAATTTCCGAGCTAGATATACATATAAAATTACTCAACATTTTCATACTGAATACAGAGAATATACAGGAGATGGTGAAGCAAGGATATTTCAGTACAGAAGACAGAGGAAAGGGGTAATAAAAGACAGGCAATTTGAAAGAGTAATGTAGGTTGGGTGATAGCATGACTGTTGTGTTTTCATTTCATTTCCTTTTTCAGATATTTCCTATTTCAGTGTGTGGGGGATTGGGGTTAAGGTCTACAAACTCATGAGGAACTCAAGGGACTCCTATTATTCTCTTTTCCCTTCCTCATCAAATAGAGAATCAGAGTGAGTTCCCTCCTTTTTACTCAACCTCACTAAGAAGTGCAATAGTTCTGATCCCACCTACATAACCTCATTATTCCTTCATCTGTTTGGTCCCTGCTCTTGCAGGTCAGATGTTTTTCTGTCAAGCATTTGCCATGACTTCCTTGCTCACTGCCATTGGGGCCCTGCTCATACCAGGCCATGTAACTAGAGCACTTCTTAGGTTGTCAAATTTACAGCCCTTACCTTGCTTCAATGTAGTGTTAAAAAAGGTAAGGTGCTATGGTTGCCCTAGGCCCATAAGTTTTGATTCTGCATTGTCTCTACAGCTGAGAGGATGCAAAGGAAGGAAGATTTTCTACATGCTCATACTTTGGAAGGTCATATCTCTGGAAAGTTTTCAAGGTGGTAAGACTTGTAGTATTTGACCCCAATTTATCCAATTGTGTTTAAATGGAGGTAAAATTTATGAGCATTTGAAAACAGGGGGAGGTTTACATGACCTGCTGAGAAAATGATAGGGTGAGTGAGGTTCTGTCCTCTTCTTGACACCTTTCCTGAGAAGTATGACACTAACCTCAAATAAGGTAGTGTGGGGGAGTGGACAGAAATGGGTATAAGTGAGCTGTACTTTGCTCGTGATCTGCATGTTAAGTTTAACTGATGAAGAAGTCGCTTTTTGCAGATAGTGAATTACATGAGTGTGGTGGCTAAAACTATGCACCTGATGAGAAATTGATAGGGTGAGTGAGGTTCTGTCCTCTTCTCAACACCTATCCTGAGAAGTATGACACTAACCTATCAAGAGAGATAAGAGAAAACATAAGATTCAGGAAGAGGAGTGAACACATGGTACAATTGACATGCAAGAGGAGATTAGGTTGGGAAAACCTTCAATAACTTAAATAAGGTAGTGTAGGGGAGTGGAAAGAAAAGGGTATAAGTGAGCTTTACTTTACTTGTGATCTGCATGTAAAGTTTAACTGATGAAGACTTGAGAAAAAACAAAATGTGAAAGGGTTGTGTTGGCAACAGATAGATAGGATAACAGTGAATAATGAGAAAAAGAAAAGAGAGAAGGTGGTGTTGGATAAAAAGGAATTGGGGGTATCACTCACAACCTCTTTTCACAGAGGGGAAAAGAGACTGAGAGTGGAGTTGGTGAGGTGGAGGTATACCTCATTCTCACTCTGGGTATAGGGCTATGCTCATATTCTAATACCTCTGCTAATGGAATTGATACACTAGCCAAATTTTCTGTGGCAAAAGGGGGAATTCTGGTACAGTTTCTTGGGCATGTTGCCAAGATTGGGCAGGCACACTACCATCCTGATTACCCTCCAAGGAATTATCCAAGGCTAAGTTGGATAAAGTCCAAAGGCTGTATTGGAAATTATTAAAGCTGTGCTGGAGAAATCATCCAAGAAGGTGGTTGGCATTGATTTTTCCCATGGATGAGTATCTTGAGTCCAAATTACCTTGGAGGCATTATCCAAGAATTATATTGGACTAAATGATCCTTGGCAATGAAGCTAGTAGGGGGGCACTTTAAAGATACAAACCTAAACTTACTTTACAATGTTTCCAGGCTAGATTTTCCTTGGCAGCTTTCTGAAATTTTTTTGTGCAAGCACAAAGTGTATACATCCTTCTTAAAAGCCTCTTGAAATAATTAAAAGTCAATTATGCAAAAGGTTAGATAATGCTGTATTATACACCCCTTTTCTCCTTTCTGACCAGGCTAGTTCTGTTGAGGGCAGTCTTTCCTTGATGTATGTCATCATGTCCAGATGATAACACACCTTGTGGATCTTTCTGACAGAAAACAGGGAAATGAACAGTGTTCAGTTCAATTCCAGTGTTATACCTAACACACACAAGTCTCTCACCTGACATAAAACAGGGAAATGAACAGTGTTCAGTTCAATTCCAGTGTTATACCTAACACACACAAGTCTCTCACCTTGATCAATTAAAAGAGAAATAATTGACAAGGAAAGAAAAAGAGACTCGTGGCATCAGGCTTCTGTCAGGTATTAGTTGATGCACATGGGAATTAGGTTACAATTAGTGAGAGCAACAATTAATAGGTTATCAAGTTCATTGTTTTGAGTTTGATAGTCTGTACTGAATAACCAAAGTAGCAGAAACTTGTAAGTGATCAAAACACAGACTCATAAGGTAAATGATAAAAGACTGTGCAAGGAAGAAAAATATAAAAAATGAAAAAGAAATATAGAAATGAAATTTTCAATTTTTAACACTTTCAGGGTCAATTCTTTAACTTTTCAGAGGTTCTCACACCTGAGGCCATGGATTATTTTGAAATAGATACGCTTCCATAAGTCAAGAGTTGGTTAAGTCTTCAGAAGATTTGAAAAAGACATTTTTGAATTTATGAAAGGTAACAAAGACTTACCTCAAAGACCCAGAGAGTTTTGATTTGATGAGGTTCAATGAGAGTTCATACAGTATCAATTAAACAATTTTCTCCCCACCTCTTTAATATCTTTTCATTGGTGTTTGAGTTGGGAGTGGTGGTTGCCAGGTCATTGAATCCATTGGTATCTGAAGAGAAGGAATAGTAATCAGATGAACAAAAATAATCATGGGTCTTGATGGTCTTGAAACTTCCCACAACCATATTCCATGGTACATAAGCACCCTGTCCATATGAAGGTAACTCGTCGACGAGAGCACATGGTGTCATGTTTGAAATCACCTCAGAATCCCTCTCAAATCCAGTGCTTTAGTGTCTGGGGGGTGGTGGCCCAAGGCCTCAAGCCCACCCTTGTTACTCATGTCCATTCAATACAAGTCACTGATTCATGTTCATCATGATGTCAGCTCATGAATGATTGTGAACCGTGCAGTGATACACAGGCATACAGTACACACCTTTCAGCGCATGGTGCATTGAGCGAAAAGAAAAGGAAGTTACTTTGCATAAAAGGAAGGCTCATGTGCTGGCTCTGGGTGAAAAACGAGAACAATCAGAGAATTAAAAAAGTTCTTCGTCTGCTCTCGTCGATGAGTCACTTTGATACGGACAGGGTGTTGGATCATGATGGGATCATCACAGCGCAAGTGTGTGAATTCAAAAAAATACTCGACATGACACACTCCGAGTGGTACCGATCCCCACAGCCCCGTCCCCCAGCTCAGAATTTCTGTGTACAGTACTATTTAAATTGCAAATCTCAAGTCAACTCTTATTTACACCAGGCTATCCCTCATGCCTATCATTCACGAAGCAGAGAACTTCTTACGAACTGAGCGTCAGCTTGAACAAGTCGCAGACCAGCTTTCACAACTGGATCTTCCGGAACCATCGGTATTGAAAAAGCTTCAACTCCGTGAACAGGATCAAAAGATTCTCGGTGATCGGGATGTGAAGTGATCGAGTATGCGTATGGCAGACCCCGAAGGTCAGTCTCTTCTAGGCCAACTGGCGATTATGTATGCTGCCAAGAAACATCCACGATATCTGAAGGCATCCGATATACTTGTGTGCCCAAGCTAAGCTTGGATCATAGTATTGCCTTGGTCACATGGCTATTGTTAAGAGGTGGAAGGGACTATATTTACAGCTCTTGACAATTTCCACCGTCCGCCATCAGCCGCTAAGTCCTTCTTCGTTTTCTTTTGCAGTCTTAATCACACACTAAACAGAATTTGACCGTCAGCATCAGCATGAGGTCCTTCAAGCCTCTTTGGCTAATTTGAACTTACCGGTTCCCGGACGTTTTATGAGGGCCAACATGCTCTACCCCCTCCTGACAAGCTCTCGTCTCTCATCCTAACTCACTTACTTTCCCTGAAACTTTTTGGCTTCTCTGTGCTTCTTCCCAACAGTCCTACCCAAGATTTACCCATAGTTCACTGAACTTGTTTGCCTTGAGAATTCGATCGCTCAAAGATTATGGTGGATCGCTCCTTGTGACGTTCAACCGCGTGCCAGTAAAGACCCAGACAATGAGCTTGATGCGAAGGATACCCCCCTCTATCAACCTCAAGTGGCTGAACTTGAACGAAATTGTTGGAGCTGATTATAAAGGTTTGAAGCGTTCGGATCAAAAAAAAATCAACTCTTGAAAGCTTTTTGATGGTCTTTAAGGTGTTTATGATGTTAAGTTTTTTTGTTGTTAGTTTTAATATTTCAAGGAAATAAATATATATATA
>MU167236.1:362895-376115 GCA_015951145.1 Cronartium quercuum f. sp. fusiforme G11 | reverse complement strand
GCTATTATTACATATATATTACAGTTATTACTATAGAGTAATCTACTGTAATATTATTTTACTTTTGTGATTACATATGTACTTTTGTTCATTACTATATGTAATTTTGATATTACACTTGTCTTTACATGTGTACTATTGCAATGCCTTTCTGTGATTAGTGTTTGACAGTCTGTGGGACTGCTGAGCAGTCCTCAGGGCTGACACTCAACATGTCTCATGCAGGTGGTGCAGCTCATAAATATCCCCCCCAACCATGTTGATTTGATGGTGGAGCCATATTTCTCTGAAGTACTGAGACCTCCTGGCCTATCAGTGGCCATTGAACAAGGGCTATGACTACCATTGGATTTGCTGTTTCCCATACATGTGCTAACCCATACTCTGACCTACCCCATAGAAAGTTGAGTTCATATCTTTTATATGGGTGACAGAAACTGGTCAGAATCCTATCTCTTTCCTCCATTATCTTAAGCCATATGTGGACTTTGGGGGAAACCCATGCAAAAAACTCATCATGATTACACTAACAAGAGGGCTACACTGCAGCCCTTTGTGCTGATCTTCCTGCTTTGGGAGCTCTTCAATGACCAATGAATAATGAACCAAGCATGTGGTCACAAGTGTGTGTAATGAAACAAGTCTCAATGATCAAAGATAAACTTGGTTCACCCTTCTGCTCCTTTATCCTTCTTCCTTTGTTCATATTAAGTACTTACTGTACTACTTAACCTCATACATTACTAAATCAAAGAAACCCAAGAATCTTGATTAATCTGTACAATTTTTCTTCTGTTTTCTCAAATTGTTGCAATTGATACTAAATACTACTGTGGCTCCACTATCTCATCTCATCTCTCTCTCTCTCTCTCTCTTTTTTTTTTTGTCTAAAAAGGAAGAGTGCAATGATGTGTAGCTTGAGAAGAGCTACACCTCTCATAAAGACTATCACAAAGTTTATCAGTGGGGCTTCTGGGACAGTTCAGAGAGGCACTTAAGACAACTTAAGGCATGTTGTCCTCACGCGAAGAGTTGGCGCTAGATGAAAGCTCTTTTTCCAGAGAGTGGACGCTTTCGCATGACTTATATCGGCACGGGATCGGCGATGCACAGTGCCTGTTTGCTTTGTCCCAAACGCCGGGGGCCATGTACGGTATAAAGGGATGCCTTTGTACCCTTCACGGCCACGGGCGTCAGGGGCTTGCTGAACGGGCACTGTGATGGAATGCGATACAACACTTGGTTTCGCACTACCATGATAAATCCTTGAATGTCAAACTAGAAGTTGGGGCAATGATCGCCGCACAAGCAATATGGCTCCATTGATTGTTTTGGGGCCAAATAAAATGCGCGTGAAACAGATTCAATGCTGACCCTCGAGAGATAAATCAAGTCCTTTATATTGAAACAAACTTCCAGCTAGTCCAAAGATCTGAGCAATCAGTAGAATTACCATTTTTACCTACACTCTTAGCAACACAACAATAAGCTGAGCAATTCTACTAATAGATAAAACAAGTATATATGTCAGAATTTCAAAGATCACATGAGAGCCAATACAACGAAGAAGTAAAAGAAAAGACGGCAATCCCTCCGGTAGATGGAAGGTAATAGTAACAGTAGATGGATGGAGCGTGCATGAGATCAGAACAGGAAATCCAGACAGGAATCGTCTTGGGGATTGAAGAAATCAATGATAATAATGAAAGGAGCTCAAGTAGTGTTCTCACTTCTCATAGATACACTTTCACAAAATCCTCATCTTACGTCCCTCAAGTGAGCAAAATCTTGAAAACTTCAATTTCCGCTCTTGAATAAAAGCTATGAGAAGGACGCGATAAAGTGATGATAAGAAAAAGCACAAAGGTCAAAGATTTGTGAGGAAGAAAGTGATTTGGATATCCACATTTGACTTACGATGGCTATCTGACCCATATAAAAATAGATGAAATGACCCGTTTCTAAAGCCAGAGGAAAAGACGGAATCAGTTTTGGGTCTTCATAATTGAAGGGGATTAGAAGTTGGAACAGACCATGTGTAACATAACTGCCAAAGTTACGACCAACGACCACTTGATAAACCAAAGCACACAATTTATGAGGATTTAGTAAGTTGACCTACCTATTAATTGTTAGAGCAGATAGGCATAGAGAACAGAGGGATGACTAACCGTGCCAGGTACCATTGTGTCGCTGATCGAATTCTTTTTTGATATGAGCCGCAATCTGCAAAGGAATGGAGTCAAAAACCCAGATCGGATCCTAGTTGAAAGGGAAACCATTTGGGCACCAACATCTTTCTCAATGTTCCACTTATTCAAAGCCTCTGTTGCTACATCTACGGCACTCTGTTGCAGTTGTTCACTCATATCGGCTGATTTGATAACAGCCTTTCATAACGGAGGTCATTTGGAACACATACACATCAGTTCAATCATCACATGTCACGTGATGAAATTGATCGGGCTACTCACCCTTGGCCCCTCAGTCTTGGGAACAGCTTCAGGGGATTCCGACATGGTACCGAGAAAGAAAAGGTGGATGATACTGGGTCTATCTAAAGGAGGATAGGGAAGGGAGCCAGATTAGTTTCTTCATCAGTTCAACATTCAAGACCAGACGCGCAATTGAGCAATACCCCATAGGATTTAAGAGCCACCAGTTCAACAAATCTAGAGAGAAATTACGAAGCGCTATTGAAAGCAATGCAAACAGCCAAGTATATGACTATGGAAGAGAGAGTGTGGATGTCTTCAAGCAAAATATAAGACTGACTCACTTCCGGTCACAAATTCAAAAGCAGCTGTCACGCCTATACCGCGTTAATCACGATGCGCAGCTCTCGGTGACCAGTTTCTTTCGAAAGGGCTGAATGATCTAGTAAGGAGGTTATCGATCGCAATATCTCGAGGGTGAGATCAGAAAAAGGGAATCGTGAACTGGTAAATGGCGATGGCGAAAGTGTCCGACAGGCTGGACATGGTTTGTAGGGGATGGGTGTAGGTTGTAGAGCTGCGCCGCATCTTTAGTCCAGTGTGCGCGGAGTGCGGCGCACTCATAGGGTCGAACAATGGATTCAAAGCACGTGTCTGTGTCTTGACTCTTGACCTAAAAGTTGACCCAAAAGCGAGAATGAGGCGTCTGAGGATGATGATGCTCAGCTATTAGGCATGTAATATTCTGGCCTAAAAACTGAATGAATCAATTCCCCATGGGAGAATTGTGGTCGAGTAGAAGAGAGGGTTGTATCTTGTCAACTGGAGTATCCATAATCATCCAATTTGTTGGGTAAGGCTGCAGCAGATAACTTGTGTCACACCCTGGCAGACAAGATCATTAGTGGCACAGTGACAGGAGCTAGCTATGTGCCTCAGTTAGTTTCCATTTAATTTGGAGCTGAGGCGTGCGGTCTCCAACGCGAATTTCATTCGTCCGACTGCGATCCTGAGGTCCTTGCTTTTGGTGGTAAGTGGGGGGAACAGTAGACATTTTTCAAGATCCTCCTTACTTATCGGTATTTGATGCGCGTGACGTTTGAGGGACCATCAAAAGTTTCATTTCTGGTTGGAATCAAGACCGTACCCACAGTAGTTCTATACGAGCACCATGAACTACAACAGTAGGGGCACGCAAAACAAAATGTATTTTGGGTGGGTCTCAGGAAAAAAGCAGACCTGAGACAGTCATAACGTCTTTGCACATTTGAGCATTCAGTACATTTTTCCAAAAAAAACCAATCGACACCCTCGCATGCGAGAGAGCTTCGCTGGTCAGCTCAGCAGCTCTCAGCAACCTACCACTATAAGTATGACTGAGCTGCCCTTAGAATCTTCTGTCTACATCCCATCTCATACCTTGCCACCTTCTACATAGCCCATTATCCCCTCCACCACCAGTACATCTCAATACTCGTCTACAATCAAACACAACCGAAAAATATCTTTGACAGCATCAAAATGCCTTTAGAACTCAGCTCGACCTCTTCCTCTGAATTTCAAACAGGCGCCCCCACTTCCATCGAAGCCCAGGAAGACGCCCCCAAAACCTCACTGCCAGCAGAGACTACTACACCCTGTCCATGTGAAGGTGACTCGTCGACGAGAGCACACAGTGTCATGTTTGAAATCACCTCAGAATCCCTCTCAAATCCAGCGCCTTAGTGTCTGGGGGGGTGGTGGCCCAAGGGCTCAAGCCCACCCTTGTTACTCATGTCCATTCAATACAAGTCACTGATCCATGTTCATCATGATGTCAGCTCATGAACATCAGTATGATTGTGAACTGTGCAGTGATACACAGGCATACAGTACACACCTTTCAGTGCATGGTGCATTGAGCAAAAAGAAAAGGAAGTTACTTTGCATAAAGGGAAGGCTCATGTGCTGGCTTTGGGTGAAAAACGAGAACAATCAGAGAACTAAAAAAGTTCTTTGTCTGCTCTTGTCAACACGTCACCTTGATACGGACAGGGTGCTAGGACATGGTTGTTCTAGAAGTCCTAGGACCAGAGTTGTCCTAGATGTTCCTTGTTTGGATAAGGAAAAACTAGGACAAAGCCTGTCTGAGGATATCTAGGACAAGCTTGTCCTAGATGTCTTTGTTGGCAGTGTCTTGCTTTCTGCTCTGACAAAAGTCAACAACAAACTTCCTGCTCAATTCCTGAAGAAGAAATTACCCAAGGCAAAGTCACGTTCAGGACGCTGGAGGAAGGGATTCTTTCTTGCGTCCAGTTATCACTAAGAAAGCTTTAATCCCACGGAAGCATCTGAACTCTATCTGTTCAACCCCACCACAAAGTCCAGCAAAGATCAAGCTGTCCAAAAAAATAAAAGTTCGTTTTGCAGAAGAGGTTAACGTATGATTGATCTCAGCTCGTGGTACAGAAGAATTGAGACCTCCGTTATCAGTAGCAGCGAAATCAGCGTTTTGGTGGCCAAGGAAGAACTCACAAACTCACTCCGCTGTTCCAGATTTGAAAGACATTGGGTCGCCCAACTCGAGTCGTGCGGTCCATCCCGCCTGGAAAACTTTTTTATTTTATTTTTACCTTTTGTAATGTTTCATACTTTCTTGAACCTTTCACAAAGCATGTAGTTATTTAATGCATGTGCCCATGAATTGAGAAATGCTGAGAGGCTTGAAACACGGTAAATTGGACCTAATAACTAATAACCTGACAAAGTGCGTATAGCAAGAGCGAGTACTTGGCCCTACAAACAACTCTCTGGAATTTCTGACCTAACAACATAAAACCAGAGAGAAAATCAAGACTGAAAGATAAAGAGATACAGACATCGTTATAGGAGATTTTTTAGTACTTATTATTAGGTACAGAAAAGAGTCCAAGAGGGATGATGAAATGGAAACAAAGATGCGAGGATAAGTTTGCGTGATCTCAAGACTGATAACAATCTAAACAGAGATAGAATCCTATCATCAACAATTACTTTTAGATAGGAGAAAGGTAAATTCGGAAATAGATATAAGAGAAACGGATAAAGAAATGGTGAAATGGTGACACGTACTGCTTCGTTCGGCAAACAGTTATGGGATACAAATAAACCCGGGTTTTTTCCTGCCAGAATCCCAAGTCCGACTTGGGTTTCTGGAATTCTGGCAAAATCTGCTTAATCCCCAGCTCCTGACAATCCATAACCCCGCCTTGAATTCTCACACACATTACCCATGGCTCCGCAATCGGACGAGTTGACTTCGGACCAACTGTCCCATGACTCTTCTTCAATTGTAGAATATTCCGATCCACCCATCCCTTCCAACACACAACTCATTCCCGGAACCATTCAAATCGATACTTCTACGCTACAAGTGCTTGCTGCAACTGGTGCCCTGAAGATGTCTTCATCATCCTCTACCCCTATCTTCATCAACACACCACCCACGACTTCCAGGAAGAAAAGAAAGTCCTCCGATCAATGCGTAGCTAAACGTCCTCAAAAAGCAAGACTGGCTCGTACCTCAAAAGCAAAGGACTCAACTGTTTTCGATTAATGATCCCCAACGCTTCTTCAAGTACCTCAAGGTCAGCGTAGGCTTCTGCTAGCTTTCGGACTCCTTTCAACAACAGCTCCATTGAACGGTCAAGGCCGGGTGCCATCTCGAACAGTGCCACCATTAGGAACCCACGGGCTCTTTCTCTGTCGTCGTCTGTGTTTGAGTGTCGAAGCAGATGTAAAATCTGGAGTAATCGGAAGATGAATTGTGTGGCTGCCAGTTCAACATCAAGTGGAGCTAAGAGAGATAGCCATTTGCGCTGCTGAGCCAGGATGTCATGTCTTGAGGTTCGGGCAAGGTGGATTGACCTCTTCAGGGCCTGTTTGTGAGTGAAACGAGGCATGATGGGAAATTGGTGGTGAGTTGAAAGTTATTTGAGGTCTGAGGTGAAGTTGCGAGATGGAAAGGGGTGGTGTGGTGATGGAAGAAAGTCAAGGTGGAGGTAAGAGGCAAAGGTGCAAGGCGAGGTAGGGAGAGGAGGCGATGTGAGATAGGAGTGCCCCCCTGTCGAGGTTGGGTGGTGAGGTATTCAAACCTCCGGGAGTTTTTCCAGAATCCCAGAATCCCAACTACAGCCAAAAAAAAATTTGGGATTCTGGCAGAAAAAAACCCGGGTTTAGGTTTTTATCCCATAAGTATTTGGACAATACATACATGTAATTTAGACATATATATGCCTAAGACATATAGATATATATGTCTTAAAAATTGGCCTTTGGTAAACTAATTTTTGGACAATATGTCCAGATATATATATGTAAAAGTAGACATATATGTTTACTTTTACATATAGGAATGTATCTCCGGATACCTTCGGATAACCTGCCAACCCGCCCTCATTCGCCTTCCAGCATATCCACTCCCTTGACCTCGGCCTCAATCCCACTACCTCATTCCCTCAACCTCAACCTCAACCTCGATCCCACTACCTCACTCCCTTGACCTCAGCCTCAATCCTACTACCCCATTCCCTCAACCCGGGGCTAGTTGCTGCAGCTATACCAAGCAAAAGAAAAAGAAAAACAGATCTTGTTGAGCCCCCAGCGTCAATCTGTGTTTAACTACAAATCTTTTGAAGATCTGATCAGACCTCTACAAGTAGTCCAATGGAAACTTGGAATTTCCGCAAGTGAAGGCAGATTGATTGTTGAATCAATTGAGTTTGGAGTATGGTGTGTGGTGTAATGCAGCAAGGAGGAAAGAATGGATGTCGCGACGATCGGCCGTTCTTGGAGCAATGGGTGGGTGGATTGATGCTGAACATCGGTCTTGAGAGAGACACGGATGGATGCATAGTCACCGGGTCTATCCCGATTTCCCAAGACCCACCATTACCCGGCATATCCGGGTGGTATATATTATATCCAACTTTTGCTGAAGGCTCAAGCGATATATATCTGTGACAGATAAATATCTATATGTCCGTTGACAGATACAGACTTATATCTGTCAGATATACATGGAATTTTTTGCCGAACGAAGCACACAATCTCTTTCCCAAGATGGGGAAAGAGATCTGTGTTCCAAACATTCTGGATTTATATATACCTACATGCCTGTTCTCTTGGTTGGTTGGGGGCTGTTGAATACTGGGGTTGTCGGGCGTCTCGTGCTTATGAGGCGGATTATCGTATTCCTCTCTCCTTGTGCTCATGTCCGTGCGATTTTCTTTCACTATTTTTCCAATTATATGTATCAGGACAGGTCTGTTCGTTGATTGGACACTGACATGAATCATCATGTTTTCCTTGACCAGCAAGGCTCTCATTCAGGTGTTACTGATATATGGTGCTTTGTAAGAGATATAGGATTGTAAAATTGGTCCGAAATCCGCAACATGCTCGCATAACAGTCCGAAAAATGTTTGATCAAAAACAATTTTTTTCAATCAAAATAAGGATCCCAGTATTTATTCCCCCTCCCCCTGTCACAGCCCAGGCCATGCACAGGTCTCTGGTTCTGCGCACCAGATGCGCCCATTCTTTCCCAGTTTACCGGCTAGGTGACAATTGGTGAAAGCTGTTGGGGGTTGAAAGGGCAAAAGACTTCAACTTAACAAAGTCCTTCAATGCTGACACCTGTCAATCAACAAGTCGAATCCCCATGTGTCTCTTGATGCTGACACTTGTCAAATCCTCATGTGTCAGTAGACACATATAGATTTAGCATTGAGGAACGACCTCACCCTATACGATTTGGAAGGTGCAAAGGACCTTCCGTTGAACCAAATGAAGGAGGCAGTTTACAAATTCGCAGTTAGTACGTTTGGCTGATTGAATAGGAAACTGCCTTGTAAGCCATCATTTGAAATGATGGATAGCTTCGATTGAATTGAAAAACACCTTCCGTTAATCGTTCAACGTGTTGTAGACTAGGATGACGTTTCGTATACAACGTAGGTGTGTCGGTCACCCAGTCACTATACTGATATCACAGGACTGCTGACCTCAACGTCGACCGATTTTAATGAGTTATGTGAGAACCCTTGGTCACCTTCATTTAATACGACCAAGTTGATATCTGCTGTTGTATTGCTGAGCTTGAAGGTGCGAACCGGCCACCAAGCGAGTCCATGATTCTTGTCCAAGCCGATATCATCTGAGCAAGCGGGCAAGATTTTTTTTGAGAATCGCTATCTCAAGCATTCAGAGTCATCAAAGTTGTCATTGCACATTCGTTTGGACACTTCTATATTCACCCCTTCAAGTCGTTCTTCCACCTACCTGTCTTCGACACTCTTTGCTCTCCATCAATGGGAGAAATATCCGGCCGTGCAGCTTCTTCGTTCACTTTCCCAACTACCGCACAAGACTGGAGTAACTTGAGGAATTTCCTCTACGTCAAAATCTTGATACCCGATGATGAGACTGGCTTCTGGTTGATCTTCTGTCTGGTCGCAATCACAGGCTTGTTATATGTTTCAAGCATATTTCGAGCTCTTTACCTGAAAAAGTACTACCTTGTGAAGCGCGACTCATTTGGAAGATTGTGTCCTCACACGTGTCTTTTGGTATCTTTCTGTGGCATTGTTCATGTGACGAGTGAGTCTTTTCTCATTTCCTTGCTTCTATCGTTGGTTATCCGTCTTTCACTTCTTCAGGTTGAATGTCTGAGGCATCTGACATGATTGACAGACATTATTGCCAAGATGATTATGACGCGTTTCCATGGCGAAAATCCCTTTCCGATTTTCAAGTTCGTCATGAGTCAATTTTCAACATGGGACTTGTATTACTTGGCTGGCGTGAGGAGTGAGTCGTGTGGTATCTCATAGGGATGTTCTCTCATTTTAAATCCATTACCAGCCATATTGATGCGTGCTTGCACTTCATACTTATGTCAACAAAAGCCTGGAGTGTGTGGTGCGCCATGCCTCCCACTGTATTTCGACTACGGGAATCGAAGATCAGCAAATGGCACGTTCATGGTCCCTCAGTCCTCATCGCGCTACACGTAGGGCACTTTATCATGTTTGCCGTCACAAATACTCCGATCATCCGACTTCTTTCTCGGATCGAAAAGCTTTGGGCCGATATTCGAATTCGTTTGGATATAATAGTCAGCCAGGCCAGCTCTCCCCAAGGTATTACACCTTCCCCGAGTAATTTCAAATTCGAAAGTCAAACGATCATACAGTTATTAAATTTGGCAAAAGACGCAGATATTATGATGCAAAAATTGAGAATCTTTTCAGCGGTTCTACTGGCTTTTATTACCGTGATGTTAGGGATGTTCTGCTACGCATCAATTGTAATCCTTCGGGCCCTAAATATCCAGTTGAAATTGGTTGACGAAGCCCAAATGAGAGCAAGAAACCTTCTACGAGAGAGAAACTCCTTTGAAGGGTTTGAGACTCTGACACCATTTGAATCGCCAGGATCACTCAACGAGTCCCTTAATAAGTCGTTGGTAGGATTCAGGGATCTGTCTTGGACCAATCTAGCCGTGTTCTTTCGCAAAGAAAAATTAGACTATAACTTTTTAAACTCTTCAATCGGTGAACAAAGCATGCTTGAACAATGTAATATCATCAGGAAGAAGGCTTCATGCTTGCGACGTCATTGGTGGCGAATATTTCTGCAGCTTGTCTTGGTCATGATGTGCGGTCTGTCATTTTCCGCTCTTTGTCTATGTATAGGTCAGTGTCTTTGATAAATGGCTTGTTGGGAGGTACAACTGATCATTATGTCATTTAAAATTGGCTAGCTTTGAATGCTTGGAATGTTGGGAAGGCACACTTTCTTTCGGAAATCCAATCAACCATTGATGCGTGGAAGACGTGGACTTGGGTCTGCGGGCCTGGCCTCATTCTTGCAGCTGTAAGTCATTTAAATTAGCTCAATGACCGTGTTAGAGGAGTCAAAGGAAGATGGGCACTTAATGTTTCAAAAAATGGTTTTAGATAACCTGTGTTTCAGAGTTCTTGGACGACGGAACCACGGAACCTGAGCCTGAGTCCAAACCCAAGCACGAACTCGATGAATCCGACTCACTGAGAAGTGTGCCAATGGGATCCTTTGATCCTTTTTGGGCTCCTCACAGCCCCACTATCGAAGTGAACCTAAAGCCTCAAAACAGTCCACGACTACAAGGGGTAAGAAAGGATGGATCAAGTCCTTGTGATCTCAGGTGCTCGCATTGAATGAGTTTTACGTCAAATCTTGAATTGTCTTGTATTTTATGCTACATAGCACACTCAGAAAAGAAATAAAATGATAACCTCCTGCCGCTTTGTTTTTGAAGAGTTCGGAAAACTGAGGAAAGCAGAAACAAACAGCAACTTACTCTCTACCATATGCATTTGGGTTTTATGTTTGCTTTGGACGCATGCACCCAAGTACTGTTCAACTGCGGGCACCCTAGCCAACTACATTGGCAGCGAGAATATTCTACTTCTGACCTTCTTTAAAGCGGTGGCGTGTCAGACAGAGGGGCCTAATTGAGCCAAAATGTAGTCTTTCATCACACAAGACATCCTTTATGCACATTGGATTGCGGGAGTATAGCTCTCCAGACACTCGTGCTTGACTTGCTGTGCCCTATGCTCTTTCCAGTTGCTACATTGTTAGATGTGATTTGACTTGAAATGCTTCCTTTTCCTTTTCCCACCTGGAGATCAAGATCTCGAATCCCGCATAAACTTACGTCATGTGTTGATGATGTCTTTGATTTCACTTTGAGATTCATGAAGATGTCCATTCACTGTGATCACCGGACGCCTAGAATATCTCCTTTCCCCCAACACAGAAAAAAGCCGTAACTGTGATAAGGATCTTGTTGTGAATCACTCTTCTGCAGTTTTGCAAGAGTTTTTCGCATACAATCCTGTTTTCGCGTAACAAACAAGTGACTTTTCCGAAAACATGCAACGAGTCGAATAAAGGCATTTCTGTGTTTCTTGGTGCACACATATTTAAAACACAAGTTAGAAGGCTGTGCAGCGCCAAATTTCTGTGAATCCAAAATTATCAAAACTCAGGAAAGGATGAAGTAAGTGTAGTCGATTATGATTCGACCAACCTCCTTAATTAGAAAGATCACCTTTCCCGGTACTTTTGCAGCGCACCTTTGGTTTATCATCACTTTTACGACAACTCTTCATTCTGTAATCTGATTTTCCGGGTACCATGGAGGACTGGATAATTTTGAGGGATTTCCTCTCCAGCAGATTCATGGGGACCAAGATTCAAAATCGAAGGAACGATATTTGGGCCGTCATAGCTATGCTTAGGCTGTCAGCCGTGTTGTATATCCTTTCCGTGACCCTAACACTTCGCCTGAAGAGATACTACTTCTTAAAGCGCCACTCCTCTCAAAGATTGTGTCCTCATTCGTGTATCCTGGTCTCCTTCTTCCACCATGTCATGATTTCCCGTTAGATTCTTCTCCGCTCCTTTCTCTGCGACCTAATTTTGATTACGCAACTCGTTTCATTTACATCTACTATCGGTTAATTCATTTGCTTCTATTATCGGTTATGATACCGATATGAATTTGTTGAAGCAAAAAGTTTTCGGAAGAAATATTGCATTGCAACAACTTTATCGCAATACACCATTCCGGGTATCCCAGCTTGTGTTCAATCACAGTCCATTATTTTTTTGGGGGGTACTTTTTAAGTGGTGTAAGGAGTAAGTCCAGCATGATGCCAACTCAAGTTTCCAATTTCCCATGACCTGTGGGACTTCCCAACCTGTTTACAATGTCCCTTCACTTCTCACTCACACCGACTAGCCTACGCGGTGTGGTGTGCCATGCCGCCCCCACATGTTCCACCTTGCAACTCAAATGTCAGTCAGTGGCACATTCATGGACCGTGACTCCTTTTGATCATCATTTCAGGGCACCTCCTTACTTTTTTTTCCCACAATGAGATCTATGGTCCTTCACCTCAGCCAAGTAGAAAAGCAATAGGGCATCAGTTGTCTTTGACTACGAAAAAAATAAAAAAACATTGGGATGTGTCCCAGGAATTTTGAGTTTGAATGCCTTACACTTCCTCATGACCTGAAAGAACATGGTGATCAATGCTTATTGTATCTGTAAAAGGTTGCAGTGAATGTGCTGTTCTTTACCATCATAGTGGCCACCCCTTCTGTCTATATGTCAGAGGTAGTGTATATTGGGAAGGCTAGTAGGTTTTATACACAAAAATGTACACTACCAATGAGCTGAATGGAATAAGAAATAATAAACTAAGACTTACTGGATCTCAAGTAAATAGTTAGTGAGACTAGGATGTGGCTAGAATCAAAATAGCTCAAGCAAGGTAGCGTTTAAAGCTTAAGGTAAATGATGGAAATGTGTCTGTTATTTTTCCATATGCTTCTGAACCCTTTTGGCTTTCAAGTATTTTCCTATGTTTCCTCTTTTTGTCTAAACTCAGAGGTAATCATATGTTTTTGTGTACTTTGTGGTGGTCTTTGCCACCAGTGTTAGTAAAAAATTTTCAAAAATATGATTCTACTGTGCTGAACTAAAGTTGACTGACCAGTTGTGTTTCATCAAGCTTAAGTGATTCTCTGTGTGTCTAATTGGTAAATATTTTACCTTTTTAACTGTACTAACCCACCTTGAACAACATAATTACATTCAAAGCAACTGTCACCGCCAGCAAAAATTACTCGGACAAGGCTGTCCGAGGTGTTCTCGGACAGTGAAGTCCGAGTTGATCTCGGACCGTGGTTGACCGAGATTTTCTCATCTCG
>MU167236.1:346356-357219 GCA_015951145.1 Cronartium quercuum f. sp. fusiforme G11 | reverse complement strand
TGTTATACCTAACACTACTTGAGATCCTCACCTTGATCAATCACAGGAAAGAAAGTAATTGACAAGGAAAATGGAAAAAGGATTTTGAGGAGGTTGGTTTCTGTCAGGTATATGCAACAGACATGTGTACATTAGGCTATAATGGGTGAGAGAGAAAGATGATTAGGGTTTGACATGAGAGACATATACAATCATCTTGAGTTAGTGCCTATGTCTGTAAGAAACCAATATGGAAGGAAATACATAGTGCAGGTAAAAAGGATTATGTAAGGAATGGAATCATGAAATTAGACTGAAAACTCTCAATTGATTTCAACATTGCCTCTCCAAAACCAACTTGTACACTAAGGGAGAAAGTTTGTGTGTCAAAGTCACACAATCAGTCCCTCTATCACTTTCAATAACACAGACACATAGACCCATCTTTTATCCCACTTTCCTTTTTTAGGTTGGCTGAGTATTGTTGTGGTTTGTGTAGAGGTCATAGAGTTAGGAGGCTTGTTGGAAGTAGTTCCACACCAGAATCACAGTGCTATACCTCAATGCTATGACCTCTTCACTGTATGATAGAACAAAACTCATTATGATCTCATTTGTTTCATGATCCCTAGTCATAGCTTAAGCACCATGGCTCTAGTTCTGCATTTAAAAAACCCCACCTTCCCAGCAATGCTCAATACCATATTCAAATTATTGAAGCCAAGCTTTGAACAGTTAGAATTCTATCTTTTGAGAAGAGTTGGTCAATCCGGAACGGTCAATGCAAAAACTTTGGAATAGCTGTGCTCAACAGGAATTTGTTTCCTCTGTCCCACCACCTCCCAAGGCTATCTGTCTAGACAAAGATCAATCTCCAAGGGCAGCTATTGTTCATCATTTTGCATATATTGCAAACATTGAAATCGGGACAAGTCCTAATCTTACGCCAAATTTTTCCTTGGAGCCCGAGGCAGTAATCATATTTTGCGTGTTAAGGAATTTGTGCCCTCTTCTCCAACCAAATGAGCCATGAGGTTTGATGGGCAAACTGGTCCTTCGTCATATCTAGAAACCAAGACCTTGATGAACGAGGTTCTAAGTTGATCGGTGCTTGTTTAAGACGAATGACGACATGAAGCTATGTGCGTCACCCCTTTCAGGCCGGTCGACTGTCATTGATTTGGAGGGCTTTACAATGACTCCGCATTTCCAGCTCAAAAGATCCAATGTTCAAAGCATATTTATCTTTGCAAGAAATATACATTGATCGATTGATTTTCAACCCCGGTATATAATTGGCTTTTCGATTACTGAAAATGGGGAAGGATAGCTCGATCGTCTGATTGTATCCCTTGGAGATTCTGATGCAAGGCTGGCTCGATTGAGATGACCAGCTGGGGAAGATCTGTACCTGCGCGAGCTATTGATCGTGGAAGGAGATCGAAGAAGCTGAGGCCCCTTGATGATGATTGATCCAGAGTAGGTTGGTGTATCGAACTTGAAGCGGCTTGAGTCTCCAGATCCTCGTCCATCATGTCGCTCCATGTCGTTCTTCTTGTTAGCCAACATCAATCGATATTTCCAGACTTCGTCAGCACCTGTCACCGCTTTCACCGCGCTCACAAGGTTTTGAGAGATACAGCAGCAGTGGGAAGGTGATTGGGTGCACAGGCTCGGTTGGTTGAGCTTCGATTCCAGTTGGGAAAAGAATCTGACAGCTGATCAGGTGCCATGGTCGACCCGCCCAGTCACTGTACTTCCCATGATCGGGTAGGTGGCATACATAACCTGTAAGGTATCTACCAGTAAGGGTAAATATGGTTTATGCACTTAAGACCTACTCAACTATTTAAACCTTCAATCCACTGCCTAGCACTTTGTTCTCCATCCCCCTACAGCACCCACACCATCACAACTTTCGTAAGAAATGCTATCATTCACTCCGAAGCGCTTCGGCGGCTTGCTGGTCCTCTCGACTCTTGCCCTCACCTCGATTGCAAGCCAACAACCCGAGCAAATTACCTTCAATGCGCCCTCCACCACCTCCCAACGCCCTGGCTTCAAGGTACAGACCGTCAACACAGGCGGGATAGATTGTGAGCCAATCTGGTCATCCTCAACCGAGCCTCTGTGCTTATTATTATTTTTTTTTTTTTTTGCCACAGACCAACGGATTAGCATGGCCGAGTTCCCTGATTACGCTATCAGACTCAGAGAGCCTGATGGACTCTGTGACCCGTCGGTCAAACAGTATAGCGGTTATCTCGATATTTCTGAGTCAAAGCATCTCTTCTTTTGGTTCTTCGAGTCTCGTAATTCGCCCGACTCCGATCCGTTAGTGCTCTGGTTGAATGGCGGACCAGGTATGTCTTGGTGGTTTTGGGTGCCCCTGAAGATAGCTGCTTACCACCTGACTCGATCACAGGCTGTTCATCATCCACAGGTGCGTTTGTTTGTTGATCGTAGACAGTCGACATCCATCACTCTCTATCCCCGTGGAGGTTTGAATCTTCACAAGGCTATCAACTAGCTCTTTAACAAAATTGGGGCAGGGCTCATCCGTAGCCAGGAATTCGTTCACAAGTCTCATTCCATACAACCTTTTATCCTTCTAGGTATGCTTTTCGAACTGGGCCCGTGTAACGTCGTGGATGGTGGAAAGCGTACAGAACCGAACCAACACGGATGGAACAACAATGCGAACATAATCTTCCTCGACCAACCAGTCAAAGTCGGGTACTCTTACACAGACAATGATAGCGATGGAGTCAACAATAGCCCAGACGCAGCTAAAGATGTTTACGCATTCTTACAACTATTCTACAATCAATTCCCCCAATATGCCGCGCTCGAATTTAGTGTTGCAGCTGAAAGTTACGGTGGAACCTATGCGCCTAACATCGCTTCTCGAATTCATAAGGAAAATTCTGAACTCGGCCTTCAGTCACTTGCTGGGTCCACCACTCAGCGCTTCCACATCCCACTTGCTACAGTTCTCATCGGCAACGGTCTCACCGACCCGCTCGTCCAGGTAAGCTGTTAGGACTTGATCCGTATCGTGTCAGCATTGGCGAGGTGCTGACAATTATCCTTGTACTATCAACGCATTTCCCCTCAAAGTTCGCCTCGGTCCCCGATTATGCCTGTGCGCCATCAAAGTATACTGTCTTTGATGAACAAACGTGCGATTCGATACGCTCAAAGGTGTCCACTTGTCAGACCCTCCAAACCTTCTGCTACAACAACCCGTCTCGTTTCACCTGTGTACCTGCTACGCTTTACTGCTGGAGCTCGATCTATGGCCCGTTACAGTCTACGGGATTGAACCCGTACGATCTAAGGCTGAAGTGTGATCAGTCTACGAATCCGCTTTGCTAGTAAGTTTTATCTCCTCCATCCCACTTTTTTATGGGAATTTGGTGTTGATTTGACTCTTATTTGGGATGCGTCATAGCGAGGAGATGGGTTGGATTGAAATTTATATGAACCAACCTGAGGTTCGCGAACAATTAGGTGTCCCATCAAGCCTTAAGTTTGAGGGCTGCAATTTCGATGTCAACCGAGCCTTCCAGGTATGTATTTGTCTTGTACACTCACAACGTTCTATAACTGCTAACACTTTTGATTGATTGGTTGGTTGTTTGGATATAAAAGATGTCAGGTGACAACATGCACAATTCAGCTAAACTTATCCCTGATCTGGTTCATGACGGTATCCGTCTCTTGATCTATGCTGGCGAAGATGATTTCATGTGTCTGTTTCTCTTTTCCTTATCTTATTCTTTTGTTGGGGAAGCAGTGGGGTTCAGTTTTACTGAAACTTTCAAGTATCTTTGAAAATCCATAGGTAATTACCTCGGTAACGAGCGATGGATGTTAGCTCTTAACACGACCTTTTCTGAAGAGTTTGGTGCCCCTCATCAAAAGTATCTCTCAAAGGCCGCTTTACCTGAATCTGAATCTGAACCTGCACATGTCGGTATGATTCGCTCTGCTGGTCCTGGGGCTGGAAACTTTACTTACATATCTCTTTTTGAGGCTGGTCACATGGTTCGTCTCTTATGATCGTTTCTTTTTTCTTTTTTTCTTTTTTTTGTGGTAGTGGGGAACTGATTTTTTGAATGATATATTTAGGTGCCACATGACCAACCTGCGATTGCAAACGAGATGTTCGATAAGTGGTTACGAAATGAGCCCTTGGTCTGATTCATTTCCTTTCTCAAACGCCTTCACTCTCACTCTCACTCAAACTCTCATTCTATCTCTCTTCCTGTCTCTCTTTGTATGTTGTATGGTATTCATTTGTAGTTTATTGTGCCTGTGTTAAGCTGAAGGTTTTGCAAGGATTGTGGTGCTTGATTTAATCTCGAGGGAGATGATAAGTTTGCCATTGTCTCGCCAAAGTTTTGAGCGTGCATCGAGACAAGGCTGTAGGTGTATCGGACAAGCCTACGAAGAGCCCCATCCATCCTAATGGTACCTTGCCAAGAGCAACTGTCTTCAAAATAACACAAGAAGATTTGGAAGCAAGCAAACCTTCACCAATTGAAGATTACCTTGCACAAATTGATAGCTAAAGTAGCGGAATTTTCACAAGTATGTAACAGTCCTGGACCTGGTGTCACCGGTCCAAATTTTGCTCTATTCTATAATCCATCAGCTCATGTCAGGGATTGTGCGAGGGCTGTCACAGGTTAAACAACACACATCTGTCACCAATCGCCCTCCTTGCTTGCCCACCTCCTGATCAGCATTCTCACTCGACCCCTCACCTCTTCCATCACTCGACCCTCATCAGCCCACATCAGATGGATACACCAAAGAGCGTGCAATCATCCCTCGTAATCGGTGGAGAAGGCTTTCTGGGCCACAACCTTGTTACCTCCCTCCTCCAAGCTTACCCCGAGGCGTCTACCACCTCCCTTGACCTCGTCCAACGACACCCCACCACTGAAGCTCGTCATACGTTCATCCAGGCCGATCTTACCTCCTTGGAAGCGCTCGTGGTAGCTTTCGAATCTTCCAAGCCGGACATTGTTTTTCATACCGCCTCACCATGGCTTGGTAGCGGGAAGGAAGCCTGCGAACGCGTTAATGTGCTCGGAACTAAGAACGTCGTTGAAGCTTGTAAGCGGACGGGCGTGACTAAGCTAGTCTATACCTCATCTGCTGGGGTAGTCTATAACGGTGAAGATCTAATAAACGTTGACGAGCGACTTCCTGTACCTGAGCGAGCATTAGATGACTATAATATCACAAAGGTAAGTAGTAGAACCCATCACGTATCTCCACAGCAAACCAAATGTACGGAGAATGCTTGACAAATCCTTGTGGATGATCGAATTTGTGAAATAGGCGAGAGCAGAGGCGATCATATTAGAAGCCAATGGGAAAGAAGAACTACTCACTTGCGCCTTGCGCCCTGCAGGCATCTTTGGGTCCGCTTACCCTTACTCTCCCGACCCAAGAGTTTGAGAGACTGATGTTGCGGCGGGGAGTAACAGACCGGGCGATCGACAGGCGATCCCAGGGATCATTCAAGTTCTTAAGAACGGTCAACACAAGCTTCAGATCGGTCCTAACCAGAATCTATTTGATTGGACCTATGTCGATAATGTCGTCCAGGCTCACATCCTTGCGGGTGAGCGGTTGGGTGAACAAGTCGAATTGGAAGCCTTCGGAACTCACCCTGGACCGATCTCGCTCACGAATCCACGTAGACAAGTACCGACGAGTAGGAGCATGAGTGAAGATGAGGATGTTGAGCTGGTAGAGTTCTCAAGCTCGAACGCGAGTGAACCTTCACCGGGCGGGTTCATGGCCGATGACTTACTCGCGGGCGCGCTCGATGAGCGATTACCAGCGAAGCGAACAAAGTGGGACCAATGGGCGTCAGTCTCGAGCGCGTTGAATCATCCCAACGGTACCGTATCTGTAGCAGGTCAAGCATTCTTCATCACTGGCGGCGAGCCTGTTTTCTTCTGGGACTTCACTCGAGCTGTCTGGATCGCCTACGCAACCCTACATCCTGAGTTAGAGCTCGGCCCTGGACTCGCAAGCCCTCCCTGGGTAATCCCTAAATTTCTGGGAGTGCTCCTTGCCATCTTAGCACAGGCTTGGTGCTCGCTCGTTGGTAAGCCACCAGGATTCACGCCTGCCAAAGTACACTATGCTTGTGCGAGTAGGTTTTATAACATCGAAAAGGCTCGTGTTGTGCTCGGGTACGAGCCGGCGGTGGGCTTAGCAGAGGGGATCAGACGGTCTGTGGAGGTGAGCTTTGGGTATAATAACTACTCTCTGCGTTGTTAGATAATCTGGTTACTGACAGCTATGTTGGTGGCGGGTAGTGGTATGTGACTAACGAGACACAGGATACCAAAAAGCAAAAGCAATGAAGCCCTCCCTACCTCCCCTCATCTCTATCTCTAGATTGATCACTGATACTACTAACAATGCAACCTCAGTGCTGCTTCTAATATTAATTTTGCCTCATCTTTTATTTGTCTTGATTTGCCAACTTTTGTATTGCTGTAATGGCAGTCCTCATAGCACCAGTGTTATTCCAAGTAGGTGGCTAAAATCTTGAGTGTAATGACTGGGGTGGGTAGCAGAAAAAGGAAAGGAGAGAAAAGGCTTAACTTAACTAAGTCCCCCTGAGACCTTGAGGAGGGACTGTATGTCTAACAGTGGACTACTAGCCTGAGTATGACAGATTTTGAAGAACCTGCAGCCTTACCTCTGCAGCATTGTACATGTGCTTGTGCCCTCATATCCCTGGTCTTATCTGTCCATCTCAGCCCACTTGACTGGAATGACCAGTAGTGTGAAGGAAGGATGTAATCTACTGTGGAGGCTGTATTCATCTTGGAAGTTGAGATCAAAAAGCCTTTTAGGCTTTTTGACTGGCTGCAAATTCCCCAAGGGCAGTCTCTAAGTAAGTATGTAGACTTTGGGCATCATAGGTTCTCTCCCCTCATTGCTCATACACATCATGCTACCATTGACTTGGAGTTGGAAGCACACACAGATGACTTCAGACCTCTTGGATGAGCCAATTAACTTTTTGGGTGAACCTCTGGCATGAGGAAAACAATGAGCAAAGGGGGAGGTACTGTTTCTGAACCAAATGCAAAGTTGACACAAGACACCCTGTCCATATCAAGGTGACTTGTTGATGAGAGCAGATGAAGGACTTTTTTAGTTCTCTGATTGTTCTCATTTTTCACCCAGAGCCAGCACATGAGCCTTCCCTTTATGCAAAGTAACCTCCTTTTCTTTTTGCTCAATGCACCATGCAATGAAAGGTGTGTACGGTATGCCTGTGTCTCACTGCAGGGTTCACAATCATACTGATGTTCATGAGCTGACATCATGATGAACATGGATCAGTGACTTGTATTGAATGGACATGAGTAACAAGGGTGGGCTTGAGCCCTTGGGCCACCACCCCCCAGACATTGAGGCACTGGATTTGAGAGGGATTCTGAGGTGATTTCAATCATGACACCATGTGCTCTTGTTGACAAGTCACCTTCATATGGACAGGGTGAGAGAGATTTTTCAGATAAAAATCAGTTCTGAGTCTGTGATAGAACACTAATTTTCAAACTTTTTTTTTTTTGTGTGTGTGTTGTTAAAACTTTTAAGTCTATGTTTAATGTTTTAATTCTTTTCCCTGCACTAATCTTCTTTCTTTCTATCATTTCTTCTTTTCAGTGATTATTTTAGTTTTCTTTTCTTTTCTTTAACATAATTTCAGTTTATCTAAGAATCACAATAGCTTACAGATGTATACTTGAATTCAAGTGTGTTTCAGACTTCAACTGTCATCTTGTCAAACCCTAAACTTCACTGATATCTCACACTTTAAAACCTATTGTACAATTCTGATTCTTTTCTGTATACCTGACAGAACCACCTCTCTGAGACCTCTTTTCTTCCTTATCAATTGTTCTTCTCTTTATAATTGATCAAGGTGAGGTCTTGAGAGTGTTGGTATAAAACTAAGATTGAAACTGAACATATTTCAATCCCTGTTATTCTGTCAGGCAAGATAGTCTTTCTCTTGGTTACCATAAAGTTCACTGTCTTTAATTTCTCCAGTATCATCAGTCATATGACCATTTGTTGTTTTTCTTGTCTATGCTAATGATGATACTTATCAATTGTTCTTCTCTTTATTATTCATCAAGGTGAGGTCTCAAGAGTGTTGGTATAACACTAAGATTGAAACTGAACATATTTCAATCCCTGTTATTCTGTCATGTCACTGCCAAGAAAATTGCATCACATACACTGCCAAAATATTTGTATCGGATGGGCCTATCCGATGTTCTATCACCCCAAGATATGCGATGCAGTGTCAGTAGGATTAGGTGCGATGGAATTACTATCGGTATCTAATGCTCTGACACCATATCGCAGTGTAATTCCATCGCACCTCACTGCCAAGATATTTGTATCGGATGGGCCTATCCGATGTTCTATCACCCCGAGATATGCGATGCAGTGTCAGTAGGATTAGGTGCGATGGAATTACACTGCAATATGGTGTCAGAGCATTAGATACCGATAGTAATTCCATCGCACCTAATCCTACTGACACTGCATCGCATATCTCGGGGTGATAGAACATCGGATAGGCCCATCCGATACAAATATCTTGGCAGTGATAGATGTTGAGATGTGATATACTACAGTGGGGTTTAATGAGGAAACAAAACCTCCATGTCTGAGTCAAAACCAGACAGCTGCTAGTAACAGGATGAGTTTGTGTGATGCTAAATGTTTCAGTTTTGTTTTTCTGTTTCTCTCAAGTTTCAATCTTCTCACTTGTTTTGTCTTTCACTTTTATTGTGTGAAGAAGGCGTATTCTCAGATGTTTGAGATTGAGGCAGAACAGACTTATAAGCCTGTCCCAGACATCATCTCTGATTCTCTTTCCTCATCGAAATTGAATCAGAGTGAGTCTTTTCTTTACTTCTCTCTTTCTTGTTTTAAGTGTCCTGTCTCTAATGCTGGTCCCCAACCAGAACTTTGTTTTCATTTTTGCTGCTTTTCATTTTGATCACTCCCTACCTGTGTGTTCACAGGTCTGTCATTTTCTGTCGAGCTCCTCCTAACTGTATCAACTTCAACCTCTAGCTCGCAGGCTCACATACCTGCTTGTACCAGGCAATTCTCATTCTTCACAATAGAGGCATGCTATGTCACATAGCAGGCCAAGATGCAATGCAATAGGTCTATTTTCCAAGGTAGGGACCTTGAAAAATGGTCCATAGTATCACATGAAGACATGCTATGTTACATAGTAAGCTTCCATGTGATGAAAATATATTGGCAGTGTGTCTGTGTGCATGTACTATATATATAGACTGGATGAGATGGCTAGGTAGGTTTTTGTCATTTCTGTTGGGTTTTGTTAAAAGATTTAAACCTTTTTTCAGTAAGTAATATATGTTAAAGCTTAATAAGGTACATTTCTGGAACACATGCTATTGGTTTTCCACCCCCCCTGCTTATCAGGTCAAATCTGAGGGTACAGGTACATCATGTGCAATGGTGAAAGACCTTTTTTTTTTATTCTTTATCTTTGGAATGAGGATATTGATTAGGAGTGAGAGAGGGAGAAATGGGAAGGCAAGACTTTTAGGTTCCTTAAAATTTGTCTTACTCAGGACAAGTAGTCCACTGTTAACAAGCATATTTTAAGTCCCCTCCTTGAGGTCTCATAAGACTTCTCTGAGTGAGGAGGGGGGACTTATGTTAAGTTTTTTTTTTTAAAAAAAAAAAGAAAAGAAAAAACCTGAAAAAAATGTAACTTTGATTTGCTATTCTCCAAAAAAATGTGTGGCTTTTTATTTTTATTTTAATTTTTAATTTTTTTCAATTAGTCTTTACAGGATTGTGGGATAAGAAAAAAAAAAAAAAAAACTTGTGATATTTTATAAGTGATATTGATGAGGTAGTCATAGTAAACACAGTTAAAACCAAAAAAAAAAAAAAAAAAAAAAAAAAAAAAAAAAAAAAAAAAGAAAAATATTGCTACTTGGGATTGAGAAATTCTTCCTTGACTTTGGAACAGAAAAAAGATATACTATAGGGTAATGGGATAGTTTAGTAGAAAATTAAACATATACAAAGAGATAGACTAGAACTTATCAAGAAAATTGGAATTGCTTTCCACTTGCAGTTTTTTTCTTTCTTTCTTTTTTTTTTTTTTCAACAAAAAGCAAAAAAACAAAAAAACCCCATAAGCTCTTAAGAGGAACACACAACCAAGCGTGTATAAAGATATGATATTAAGGTATATATATTCAATATTTTCTTTGTATGAAGACTTCTTCCAGTTACCCAATTACATCTTAAAGTCATTTTATTTGAAGCTTGTTTTTTTTTTTTTTTAAAAAAAAAAAAAAAAAAAAAATCTTAGCATGTTCAGACCAATTGATTGAATTTTTTTTTTTGAAAAAATGTTACCAAATCTTCACATTTTTTTTTTTTTTTCTGTAAAAGAAATTCTTTAGAGAGGAAAAAAAGTGTGAAAGAAAAAAGAAAACTTGTTTGAGTGACCTTTTATACAGAGTATGTATGATAACATCCTATCATTTTCTTTTCTTTTTGGCTTCTTTGTTTTTGTTACTGTGGTCTCAGAGATATTTACCCACAATAATGCTTAAGAGTCATCAAAATTACCTCAAGAAATTCTAACTGCATTCTCAACTATAAGATTCTAAAAAAAATAAAATAAAAAGGTCCTGCTTGAGAATGTATGATAAGTAGATAACAGTCACTGCCAAGATATTTGTATCGGATGGGCCTATCCGATGTTCTATCACCCCGAGATATGCGATGCAGTGTCAGTAGGATTAGGTGCGATGGAAT